>PYDT01000053.1:72149-123256 GCA_004837865.1 Musa balbisiana
GCATGTTTATATACTTGTACACCCTTAATAACTCAAGATTTATCAATACTTTTGTGCCCTTTCATGCAGAAAAGGGTGGGATTTTTATAGACCCCAATGATTACAAAAATAGAGTCAAAAAGTGTCTCATCCCGGATTTCTGGGGTACTGGCGGTACCACCACCCAGTCTGGGCGGTACAACTGCCTAACAGAGCTTGGAGACTGAGCTCTCGCGGTACCACCGCCTAGAATTCCTAGGGTGCTATTTCCCAGGTGGTGCCACCGTCAGCCCTGGTAGTGCTACCATTGGTCAAGCTTTCAGTATCCTGGTTGGGCCTTGAATCCAGCCCAAACCAACCCAATTTCGGGCTCAGTTGGCCCTTAATTAAGCTAGTGGGATTACCTCCCAATCCTAACTTAATTTATTCTCTAACTACGATAATTAAGACATGATTACAACACTTCATGTTCTGGTGCGTCAATTGCTCTTCCAGCAAGCTTTCGGCGTATTTCCGGCGAACATCCGACGAACTCTCGGTAATGCTCTAGCAGACTCCTGGCAAGCTCCCGGAGTTTATGACAATCTTCTTAGCTAGCTTTGACAAGTTTCTTTGGCAAGCTTCTGGACTTCTTGGTTGGTTTCGGCAGAACTTCCGACGAACGTCCGGTCTTCCGGCGAACACTCAAACTCCCAACGTGATCTTGATCTTGACTCCGACACAACACCTGCTTTATGTCTTACTGCTACTATAGTTAATCCTGCACACTTTTCTCAACATATAGATTAGATCAAACAAATTACATTTGACTTCATCATCAAAATCCTATATTCAATAATCTCTCCCTTTTTTATGATAACAATCAATTGATGACGGAGTTAACCTTAACTCCCCCTATCTATATGCTATACTTGAGAAAAGACATTCTTGAATTCAAGACCTTTGAATTCAAGAAACAAATTAATAAGTTAAGTTCATTTAAACTTATCAATAGGAATCATAACATTCTTAAAATGGTGTCAAGGCATGACATCCATTTTCAAGTTTGATATTTCAAATATGAAAAATGACAAAGATAGCAATTCATCATTTTATGACAAAATATCAATTGTAAAATAGCAAGTTAAGCTCTAGATATCTTATTATAATGAAAAAAATTATCAAGCTAACATTTCAAGTATTTATGATGAAATACATTGTATGCATTTGTCATCAATTTACCATATTTTGGTATTATTTCTCCCCCTTTGTCATCAACAAAAAGGAGATATTTCAATTTGTAAAAATTCATATAAGTGTGGTAAAAATTCATGCCACATTTTAATTTGTAAGAATTCATACCAATCATATTCATGACATGGTATCATTCAAAAGTTCTCAACATTAAAAGATATAAGCATTAAAGAGATAGCTTTCATCAAATTCTTCCCTTTTTCTCATCAAAACTTTTACATGAAGAAGGAAAGAAAGGAGGAAATCCATTAAGGACCAACTTTGTGAAATGATTAAAATCAAGTTAGAAATAATAAAAGAGTTTCAATAAATTATGCTTCAATTTTCATAAGAATCAAGATATTCATGTGAAATCAAATCCTCATTTATGTAAGTGTTCATCTAAAAAAAATCATAAAAGTGAAATCTATGAGAGATGTATTTTTCAATTAATTCCATGTATCAAAATTTATTAAGTGATGGAGCAAAGATATGAAATAAACTTGATATGGCATAAACTTATGAAAGCTCCATTCAAAAAATTTATAAAGATAGTCCGAAAAAGATATACATCAAATTCATGCATTCGGATAAATTAACATTCTTAAGTCTTTTATAATAAAATCATATTGTTATTCACTTAAAAGGTTTTGTAAAGATATCGACTAATTGATATTGCGTATCAATAAACTCTAAGATTACATCATGATTATTGATATGATCTCGTATAAAGTGATGCCTAATATCAATATATTTTGTTCTAGAGTGTTGAATGAGATTTTTTGTTAAACATATTGCACTTGTGTTATCACATTTTATGGGAATGTTTTTAAGATGAATCTTATAATCTTCTAAAGTGTTTTTCATCCACACAACTTGTGCACAACATGCACTAGCTGCAATATACTCAGCTTCGGTTGTAGATAGTGCAACCGAGTTTTGTTTCTTGGTAGACCAAGAAACAAATGCATGTCCTAAAAATTGACATGTTCCAGATATGCTTTTTTATCTAATCTACATCCATCAAAATCCGCATCAGCATATACAATTAGTTCAAAGTTCTCGGATTTAGGATACCATAATCATAGATTAGTGGTACCTTTAAGATATCTAAGAATTCTCTTAACTGCTTTAAGATGAGATATTTTAGGATTAGATTGAAACCAAGCACAAAGACCTACACTAAACATGATATCCAGTCTAATTGTGGTGAGGTATAGTAAACTTCCTATCATACTCCTATAAGCTTTTTGATCAAAGCTTTCTCCACTTTCATCAATGTCTAACTTAGTGAAGGTACTCATGAGAGTATTGATAGCTTTTGAGCTATCCATATTAAACCTTTTTAGCAGATCTAAAGAATATTTTGTTTGACTAAGAAAAATATCATTACTTAGTTGTTTGATTTGTAAGCCTAAAAAGAAGGTTAATTCTCCTATCAAACTCATTTCAAATTCAAGACTTATACTTTTAGCAAATGATTCACATAGAGATTTGTTCGTGGAATCGAAAATAATATCATCAATATAAATTTGAACAATAAGAAAATTATTTTCAAAATTTTTTATAAATAATGTAGTATCTACCTTGCCTTTAGAGAAATTATTTTTGATAAGAAATAAACTAAGTCTCTCATACTAGGTTCTTAGGGCTTGTTTCAATCCATAGAAAGCTTTGGTCAATTTAAACACATGATTAAGGAGATTATCATTCTCAAATTCTGGAGGTTGTTCAACATAAATTTCTTTGGAAATAAATCCATTAAGAAAAGCACTTTTAACATTTATTTGAAACAACTTAAAGTTATTACTACTAGTATAGGCAAGGAGCATCCTTATGGCTTCTAATCGAGCCACAGGAGCGAAAGTCTCTTTATAATCGATACGTTTTTCTTGGTTGAAACCTTTGGCCACTAATCTAGCCTTGTTTCTAAGCATGATACCAGATTCATCTTGCTTGTTTCTAAAAACCTACTTAGTTCCAATAACTAAATGGTCATTTGGCCTTGGAACAAGTTTTCACATCTCATTTCTCTCTAATTGATTTAACTCTTCTTGCATTGCAATGACCCATGAATCATCTTTCATGGCCTCGTCAATGCATTTAGGTTCAATTTGTGAGAGAAAAGTGGCATTGACACAAAAATTTTTAAGAGAAGAACGAGTTTGAACCCCTTTCGATATGTCTCCTATAATTAATTCCTTAGGCTGAGCATCTACATACTTTCATTCCTTCAGTAAAGAAGGTTCGGAAGAAGATGCATCCAAGTTGCTAGATGGAGAAGGGGAATCATTTAAATTCAAAGCATCAAAATTAACATCATCATCAAAATCATTTTTCTTAATTTCGGAAACTTCATTAAAAACAACATGAATAGATTCTTCTATAATCAATGTTCTTTTGTTAAATATACAAAATGATTTAGAAACAAAAGAATAACCAAGAAAAATTCCTTCATCGAATTTTGCATCAAATTTACCTAAGGCATCTTTTTCATTCAAAATAAAACATTTACATTCGAAAACTTTAAAGTATGAAACATTGGATTTTTTGTTTTTTCACAACTCATAAAGAATCTTGGAAAGTAGTGGTCTTACTAGAACCCTATTCATAACATAGTATGTTGTATTTACGGCTTTAGCCCAAAAATATTTGGGTAGGCTATGTTTGTTTAACATGGTTCTTGTCATTTCTTGCAAGTTTCTATTCTTTCTTTCTACTACTCCATTTTGTTGAGGATTTCTTAGAGTACAGAAGTTGTGGTTGTATCAATTATATTTACAAAATTCTTGCAAATCATGGTTTTGAGATTCACCATCATGATCACTTTGAATTAATGAAATCATAAAACCCTTTTTATTTTGAACAAGTTTACAAAACTTTGAGAAATACCTAAAGCATTCACTTTTATGTGCCAAAAAATAAGTCCATGTGTATCTACTATAATCATCCACGATGATAAATGTGTATTTGCTACCTCCTAGGCTTGATGTAGCAATTGGTCCGAATAAGTCCATACGGATCAATTGCAAAGGTTTAGAGGTGCTTATTTAGTTCTTAGGTTTGAAGCTATCTTTTATTTGTTTTCCTAGTTGACATGCATCACACACATTATCTTTAATGAACTTAATATGAGGAATTTCTCTTGTGAGTTCTTTAGATGAAATTTGAGAGATTAGTTTCATGCTTGCATGACCTAATCTCCTATGCCAAAGCCAAGTATCGTCATTCAAAACCGAAAAACACATTTCATTGCAAAGATCATTAATATAAAAAGTGTATATGTTATTTTGTTTTAATGCAATCATAGATATGTTTTTGTATGGTTTTTCAAGAATGCAAGCATTAGATTCAAATCTAACGATATATCCTTTATCATATAATTGACTATTACTCAAAAGGTTATGCTTTAAACCATCAACAAACAATACATCTTCAATAAGCAGGTTGGATTTGTTACCTATGGTTCCTTTGCCAATAATTTTACCCTTGTTGTTGTCTCCGAAAGTGACATATCCATCGTCTAGGCTATTGAGCTTAGAGAATTGAGATGGATCTTCGGTCATATATCTTGAGCATCCACTATCAAGGTACCATCTCTTGCTTCTAGCTTATGATAGTACATTTTTCTACAAAAAAAGGGTAATTTTTGGGTACGCATTTGACCTTGGTGCCTCAAAAATCGATCTACATAGCTTATCATATTGCATTGAGTCATTTGAGGTTCTTTTAGGAACTCAAATCAATTTATGTGGACTATATTTCTTGAATGGACATTTGTACGCAACATGTCTAAGTTTGCAACAAAAGTTGCATTTGGTGTGAGGTGATACATGCAAGGTAGGGCCTTTAATATAGGTGGTTAGATTTTGGTGAGAGCTACTCACAAATCCAATTCCGCCTCTTCTATGAACGTGACCGTTGTTGGCAAGGATCATGTTAAAGGACTTGCTACCAACCTCCAATTTCTTCAAGGTATCTTTGAGTAGCAAGTTTTTCTTTTGAAGTGTTTCTAGATCATGACATTTTGTACAGGGAGCTAAGCTATTTTCATGCTCAATCTTTACCCTTTCAAAATTGCTAATAAGAGAAGCATGTTTCTTTTTCAAAGAATTGTACTTTTTACTCAAAATTCTACATTTATCAAATAATTCATGAAAAGCACTTGAAAGCTCATTGAAAGTTAAATTTGCATCTAATGAATTTGTTACCTCATCTCCAATCGCCATTAGCGCATAGTGAGCAACTTGCTTGGTGATGGTAGGCTCTTTTTCTTCGGATGCACTTCTTCTTTGGTTGCTTCTTCTTGGTTAGGGGACATTCGCTCTTGTAATGTCTTGGTTTCTTGCATCCATAGCATATCACTTGTTCTTTCTTTGGTTCAAATTTATTTTTAGTATCATTTTTGAATTTATTTCTTTTTATAAATTTTATAAATTTTCTTGTTAATAGTGTCAAGTCTTCATCAAAGTCCTCATCACTTGAGTTTTCTTTCAAGTGGTCTTCTTGTATTTTTAGTGCTATATCCTTCCTATTCTTTGGAAGGGTGTCCTCAAGCTCTTCATGAGCTTTACATGTCATTTCGTAGGTCATCAATGACTCAATAAGTTCTTCAAGAGGAAAATTATTTAGATCATTGGCCTTTTGAATGACCATTACTTTATGATCTCAATTTTTTGGAAGGGATCTTAAAATCTTATTAACGAGTTCAAAATCTGAGAAACTTTTACCAAGTCCTTTTAGACCATTGACGACATCCGTAAATCGGGTGTATATGTCTCCAATGGTCTCACTCGGTTTCATTCGAAACAACTCATAAGAATGTACTAAAAGATTAATTTTTGACTCCTTCACTCTATTAGTACCTTTATGCATCCTTAGAGTTTGTGCCAAATATTAAAAGCAGTTTCACAAATGGACACATAATTAAACTCGTTTTTATCTAAGGCACAAAACAAGGCATTCATAGCCTTTGCGTTTAAAGCAACAACCTTCTTCTCTAATTCATTCCAATCGTTCATTGGAAGAAAAAACTTTTGAAAGTCATTTTCTATAATATTCCATAATTTAAAATCCATTGAAATTAGGAATATCTTCATTCTAGTCCTCCAATATGTATAATCCATCCCATTAAACATGAGCGGACATGTAATTGAATAGCCCTCTAGGTTGTCGACAAATGCCATCTCTCTTGAGTTTAAAACCAGATGAGAGTGAACCTTGCTCTGATACCAATTGTTATGATCAAGAGCGGCACTAAGAGGGGGGGTGAATTAGTGCAACAGAAAACTTTCGATATTTCAAAAAATTGTTCGTTTCGTTTAAAACTGATTCCTACGAAAATGGTTTCGATTCAATCTATTTCAAAGAGAAGTTGAACTCAAAAGCTTTTGTAAAAGTGCAAGAGAAGATTAAGGAGGTTTATAGTAAAGTAAATTTGCACAAATGAAAAGCAAACTAGAATTTAGAGTGGTTTGGTCAACGTGACCTACATCCACTTTCGGATTCCTCCTTCAACGAGGTCTCCGGTGTCCACTAAAGGCCTTCCTTCAAAAGGTGAAGACTAACCACCTCTTTTACAGCGCTTTCTCCTTTTCACAGGTTTAGGAGAGAACCCTTACAAGTCTTACACCTCTCTTGAATGATCTCAAAACTTAGAAAGGGAGGAGGACTCTAGCACTTGTTTACAATACTTTTACACCCCAATAACTCAAGATTATTTCAATACTTTTTGTGCCCTTTCATGCAGAAAAGGGTGGGGTTTTTATAGGCCCCAATGACTTCAAAAATGGAGCAAAAAAGTGTCTCATCCCGGATTTTCGAGGTACTGGCGGTACCACCGCCATTACTAGGCGGTACCACCGCCTGACACCTGACACTAGGCGGTACCACCGCCCAGTCTGGGCGATACGACCACTTGACAGAGCTTGGAGGTTGAGCTTTGGAGGTACCATCGCCCAGAATTCTTGGGGTGCTATTTCCCAGGTAGTGCCACCGTCGGCCCTAGCGGTGCCACCATTGGCTAGGCTTTCGGTATCCTGGTTGGGCCTTGAATCTGGCACAAACCAGCCCAACTTCAGGCCCAATTAGCCCCTAATTAAGTTAGTAGGATTACCTCCCAATCCTAACTTAATTTATGCTGTAACTACAATAATTAAGACATGATTACAACACTTCATGTTCCAATGCGTCAATTGCTCTTTCGGCAAGCTTCCAGCGTACTTCCAGCGAACATCCAACAAACTCTCGACAATGCTCTGGCGGACTCCCAGCAAGCTCCCGGACTTTACGACGATCTTCTTGGAGAGCTTTGATGAGTTTCTTCGGTAAGCTTCTAGACTTCTCAGTTGGTTCTGGCAGAACTTCTGACGAACGTTTGGACTTTTAGCGAACTCTCGAACCCCCAACATGATCTCAATCTTGACTCCGGCACAATACCTGTTTTATGTCTTACTGCTATCGTAGTTAATCCTACACACTTTTCTCAACATATAGATTAGATCAAACAAATTATAATTGACTTCATCATCAAAATCCGAGATTTAACAATCATGACTACATTTTTTACTATTTGATTGGGTTTAGATTTGATTAAATGTGGGAAAAGTTAAAATTTTGATTAATATTGACCTTGATCAATTTTGATTCCTTTTGAATTCAAGTTTGCCTTATCTTAATATAACATATAAATAGGGGGAGTTAAGTTAACTCCGTCATTAATTGATTGTCATCATAAAAAAGGGGAAGATTGTTGAATCTCGGATTTTGATGATTAAATCAATCGGTGAATTAAAGATTTAATCCATATGTTGAGATAAGTGATGCAAGACTAACTACGATCATGTGAAAGACAAAACGATTAAAGAAGAATCAAAGTTGGGCCGAAGTCAATGATCGAGCATCGGGTTAGATGAATCGGGGGATACACCGAAGGATCGGACGATGCAGTGAAAGCTCACTAGAAGATCACTGGGAGTTTGTCGAAAGTTCATCGGAAGTTCACTAGGTGTTCACCGAAAACTCATTGGAAGATCATCGGGAGTTCGTCAGAAATTCACCGAGAGTTCGGTTCAACAATTGACGTGCTAGACAATGTAAATTACCTTTATCTTAATTATTTTAGCCTTAACTATCGTAGTTAGGACTTTAATTTGAGTTAGTTTTGGGAGAAATCCTACTAACATAATTAGGGGCCAACTAGGCCCTTAAAAGGGCTGAAATAGGCCAGTTGGATGGCTTATTCAGCCAATCTTAGCACTGCTTGGATTGGGCAGTGGAATCGCTTGAGGGTCAGCCTCCCAAGCGATCTGGGCGGTGGTACCACCCAAATTGGGTGATAGTATAGCTGGTAGTTAATGCTGTAAGGCGATGGTACCACCCTGTCAGGTAGTGGTACAGCTAAAGCCCGATCTCTGAAGCTCTGTCAGGCGATCATACCGCCTAGTGTCAGTCTACAAGCGGTAGTACCACCCAATAATCGTAGTGGTATCGCCAGTACCCCGGAAACTTAGGATGAGATACTTTTTGTCTCAATTTATGAAGCCATTGGGGCTTATAAATACGCCACTATTTCCTACATGAAAGAGCATGAAAAGTGTAAATAAAAGTCTTGAGATTTTGATTGTAAAAGTGTTGAAAAAGTGCTAAGTGTCCTCCACCTCCTTATTTAGCTTTGTGATTAATCTAAGAGAAGTGTGAGGCTTGTAAAAGGTTATCTCCTAAACTTATAAAAAGTAGAAAGAGTTGTAAGGGGTAGTTGGTCTTCGTCCATTGAAGGAAGACCATTAGTGGATGTCGTTAGCCTCAATGGAGGAGGAATTGAGAGTGAATGTAGGTCTCGATGATCGAATCACTATAAATTTAGTATGCACTCTCCTTTTGCTCTTCATTACTGTTGTTCTCTATTTTAATTGCTTATTACATTTACTTCAAATAAAATACACTTTCGATATCATTTCCGATATGGGTTTCATCGAATCAAGCTTTTCAAAATCATTGAAGTTTTTTGAATCGACGAAATATTTATCGTAAGCACTAATTCACCCCCCCCCTCTTAGTGCTGACTTGATCCTAACACTTCACCCATTAAAAGAAGATTGTTAGTGAATGTTGGTGGCCTCGACAGAAAAGAATTTAGGAGTGGACGTAGGTCACAATGATCAAACCACTATAAATTTGGTGTGCATTTCCTTTATTCTCCTCATTGCTATTGCTTTCTAATTATTTGCTTATTACATTTACTCATACTCTAAGTCAAGCACACTTTCGATATCAGTTTTCATCGATCGAATTTTTAAAAATATAACTTTATGAAAGTATTAATTCACCCCCCTAGTGTCGTTATGATCCTAACAATTGGTATCAGATTCAAGTTTTCTTAATTGGTTTAACACCCAAGAGAGATTAAATGACTTTTGCCGACCATCAAGAGGGTCACTCTATCACTCGTCCTCCTATGTTTAATGGGACGGACTATACGTGTTGGAAAACATGAATGAGGATTTTTTTGATTTCTATAGACTTTGATTTATGGAATATTATAGAATGTGATTTTTAAAAATCCTCTAGACCAGTGAATAAATGGAATGATCTAGAGAAAAAATCATTTTCTTTAAATGCTAAAGCTATAAATACTTTATTTTGTGTATTAGATAAAAATGAGTTTAATCATGTTTCTATATATGAAACTGCATATGATATTTGGCACATACTCGAAGTTACACATGAAGGCACAAGTAGAATTAAAGAATCTAAAATTAATCTCTTAGTGCATAGCTATGAATTGTTTTGAATGAAGCCAAGCGAAACCATGATGACATGTACACCCGTTTAATGGATGTTGTTAATGGTTTGAAAGCTCTTGGTAAATCTTTTACTAATCTTGAACTTATTAATAAAATTTTATGATCTCTTCCAAAAAATTGGGATCTATAGGTAACTACTATTCAAGAAACAAAAGACTTGAACTATTTTCCTCTTGAAGAACTCATAGGATCATTAATGACCTATGAAATAACTTGCAAGACATGATGAATGTAAGAACGACCTTCCAAAGAACAGAAAGGATATGACACTTAGAATCAAAGAAAACCACTCAAGCAAAAGCTCAAGTGATGATGATGACTTAGCACTCCTCATGAGAAAATTTAAAAAATTTATAAAAAGGAACAAAACCAATCTTATAAAACAAGACACTAAGAACAAAAATGAACTAAAAAAGAATACAATGATCTACTATAAATGCAAGAAGTTAGGGCACTTCAAAAGTGAATGTCCACAATTGAAGAAGAAGGTGCTAGTACAAAAGAAGAAAAAAGCACTCAAGGCGACTTGGAACGAATCAAGTACATCAGAAGACAAGGAGCAAACCAATGAAGATGAGGTGGGTATGTGACTCAACCAAAACTCATTTATCTTATGATGAATTACTTAATATTTTTCATGATTTAAATGATAATTTTAAGTTAGTTAGTAAGAAATATAAATTGTTAAAAAAAGATTATGCTTCTCTCTCTAGTAAATTTGAAAAGTTAAAAAATGAGCATGACAATTACATGTTAACCTCTTGTACTAAATGTAAAGAGTTAGACCTAGTCAAAAAGGAAAATGTGGTATTACAACAAATATTAAAAAAATTTAAAATTGGAAACAAATCATTAAACATGATCCTTGCTAACAAAGGTCATGTACATAGAAAAGAAGGAATCGACTTTATGAGTAGTAACACTCAACAAAATTTGACTATATTTGTTAAAGGACTCACATTGCATGTTACCCCTAAAATTAAATATAATTTTTATGGTAGATGTGGTCATATGCTTATAAATATTCATTTAAAAAATATACCTCACACAAATTAGTTTGGGTTCCTAAAGAAACCATAAATAACTTAATGCAAATAGTCAAGATAGGTAGATCTATTAATGAGGGACCCAAAGTTAAATGGGTATCTAAAGCAAACCCCCCTTTCTTGTAGATATGTCTACGATCAAAAGTCAGGAGCAAAAGATGGTATCTTGATAGTGGATGCTCAAGGCACATGACCGGAGATCCAATACATTTCTCTAAGCTCACTAGCCAAGACGAAGGATATGTCACCTTTGGAGATAACAAAAGAAAAATTATTGGCAAAGGAAATATATATGACAAATTAAACCTCTTGATTGAAGATGTTTTATTAGTAGATTGTTTAAAACATAACTTATTAAACAATAGTCAATTGTGTGATAAGGTTTATAACATCAAATTTGAATCTAATTCTTGCATTATAGAGATACCACACAAAAATAGATTTATAATTGTCTTAAGGACTAATAATGTGTATACTATTGATCTTGATGATTTTTATGATGAAACTTGCTTTTCGGTTTTAAATGATGATACATGGCTTTGGCATAGGAGATTAGGTCATGTAAGTATAAAATTAATTTCATAAATTACAACTAAAGAACTTATAAGAGGTATATCTAGAATTAAATTTGTCAAAGATAAAATTTGTGATGTATGCCAACTAAGCAAACAAATAAATAGTAGCTTTAAATCTAAAAATTAAATAAGTTCCTCTAGACTACTACAATTAATTCATATGGATTTATTTGGATCAATTGATATCACAAGTCTATGAGGTAATAAATATACTTTTATGATTATTGATGATTATAGTAGATATACTTGGACATACTTCTTGGCACATAAAAGTGATTGCTTTAAATATTTTTTAAAGTTTTGCAAACTAGTTCAAAATGAAGATTTTTATGATTTCCTCTATTCATAGTGATAATATTGGTGAATTTAAAAATCATAATTTTTAAAATTTTTATGATTTAAATAGGTATGACCATAATTTCTCTACTATAAGAAATCTATAATAAAATAGAGTTGTTGAGAGAAAAATATGCGTTTACAAGAGATGACAAGAACCATGCTTAATGCACATAGCCTACCCAAATACTTTTGAGTCGAAGTCATTAACACAATATGATATGTCATAAATGTTAGGATCAAGAGCGGCATTAAGAGGGGGGGGGGTGAATTAGTGCAACGATAAAGACATCAATTTCATAAAATATTTCGTACGTTCGATGAAAACCAATTCAGAAAGATAACTTTAAACATATAAGAGCGTAAGCATAGTGAAAGCAAGATGAGGAGGAGAAGCAGTTTGCTATGAAATGATTTGCAGTTAAAGTAAATTACTCAAAATGAAATACAAACCAGAATTTTGAGTGGTTCGGTCAATGTGACCTACATCCACTACGGATTCCTCCTCCGTCGAGATCACCGACATCCACTAAAGGCCTTCCTTCAATATGCGAAGACTAACCACCTTTCACAGCTCTTTCTCCGGGTTTAGGAGACAACCCTTACAAGACTCACTTATCTTTCTTGGATGGTTACAAGGCTAAGAGAGGGAGGGGAACTCTTCTCACTTTTACAACACTTTTCATACCCCAAACACTTAGAATTTTTTACATATACAATAGCACTCTGTTACCCTTTCATGCAGAAAAGGATAGGGTATTTATAGGTCCCAAAGGCTTCAAAATTGGAGCCAAAAAGTGTCTAATCCCAGATTTTCAAGGTCCTGGTGGTACCACCACCATTACTCGGTGGTACTACCACTTGCAGTCTGACAGTAGGCGGTACCACCGCCCAAACCATCTGGGGGATTGTGTTCCAAGCAGTGCCACCACCGAACAGGGTCTAGCAATCTTGATTGGGCCTTGTATCTGGCCTAAACCAGCCTAGCTCCGAGCCTAATTGGCCCCTAACAGAGTTGATGGGATTACCTCCCGAATCTAACTCTAATTATTGTTCTAACTAATGATTAAGGCAAGCAATTAGTCTGGTATATTAATTTTTCTCTTGGCGATCCTCCAGCGAACTTCTTGGCGAGTCTTCTGGCATGCTTCTAGCGATTTCCCGACGAACTCTTAGTGATCTTCCAACGAGCTTTCGGTGATCTCTTGACGAACTCTCGGCGAGCTCCTGGTCTATCGTCCGAATCTTTGACTCCGGCCCATCATCTGCTTTACACCTTACTGCTATTGTAGTTAATCCTGCACACTTATCTTAACACATAGATTAGATCAAATAATTTCCCAATTGATTTCATCATCAAAATCCGAGATTCAACGATCTCCCCCTTTTTGATGATGACAACCAATTGGTGAAGGAGTTAACCTTAACTCCCCCTATCTATATGTCATACTTGAGAAAAGACATTCTTGAATTCAAAGCCTTTGAATTCACGTATTAAAATGATAAGTTAAGTTCATTAAACTTATCAAAATGCACATCATGATTCCTATCTCTCAAAATATGATATCACGTATTATCAATAAAAATGATGTCAAGGGATAAAATCCATTTTCAAGATGATCATCATTGATATGAATTTTGAATATAAAGTTTAGCAAGATAGCACGTCATCATTTCATGACAAGATGTCAATTGTAAAATAGCAAGCTAAGCTCAATACATCTTATCATAATAAAAGACATTTGTCTATAATGTATATGAAGATATGTTTCAAGCATTTGCGATGTGTTGCAATGTATATGACGATTCCAATTATATTTCAAGCATACCACAAAGTATACAAGTATTTATGATAAGTATTTATGATAAGCTACATTGCATACATTTACAATGCTAATATGTCATCAATTTACCATATTTTGGTATCATTTCTCCCCCTTTGTCATCAACAAAAAGGAGAACAATTTAACAATGTAAGTGGTAAAAACAAAAATTCAAGTATCAAACTAATTTATCCAATCGATATTGCATCGTTGCATGATAACATTCAAAAACATCAAAAGTTATCAACATTAAAGCAATAGATTCCATCAAAACATTTGCATGAAGGAGAGGAAGGAAAGTAAGGAGGAAATCCATTAAGAACCAAATATGTGAAGTCAAAAACATTAAATAAGTTTTCATTATGCTTTAATCAAAAGAGAAGGGATTCATGAAAAGGATCATCCGAAATCAAATCCCCGTTCTTGCAAGTGATTATTACGTACTAAAATTTATTTTTCAAGGATCAAGATATCCATTAGAATTTATAAAATCCATCTTTCATTAAAAGAATAAGGAGAGGAGCATCATATGAAGAAGATATTCATAAGTCAAATCAATTTCTCATTAAAAATTCACAAGAGATAAACCCGTGAGAGATGTATGAAATCCATGAAATGATTAAGTGTGTAAAAAAAAATCATTAAGTGATGGAGCAAGAGTATGAAGTAAACTTGATACCAAGGAAGATAAAAATGAAATAGATTCATGAAAGCCCCATTTATGAAATATATTAAGAGAAGGATAGTCCAGAAAAGAAATACAACAAATTCATGCATTTGGACAATTTAACATCCCTAATTCCCTTCTAATAAAATCAAATTGTTCTTCATTTAATGGTTTTATAAAGATATCGGCTAATTGATGTTTTGCATCAATAAACTCTAAGATTACATCATGATTATTAACAAGATCTTGTATAAAGTGATGCCTAATGTTAATGTGTTTAGTTCTAGAGTGTTGAATATGATTTTTTATTAAATATGTTACACTAGTGTTATCACATTTTATGGGAATGTTCTTAAGATGAATATTATAATCTTTTAATGTATTTTTCATCCATACGACTTGTGCACAACATGCACTAACCGCTATGTATTCGGCTTCGGTTGTGGATAGTGCAATTGTGTTTTGCTTCTTAGAAGACCAAGAGACAAGTGCATATCCTAAGAATTGACATGTTCCGGATATACTTTTTCTATCTATTCTACGTCCAGCAAAATCCACATCAGCATAAGCAATTAGTTTAAAGTTCTCAGATTTTGAATACCATAATCCTAGATTAGTGGTTCCTTTAAGATATCTAAGAATTCTTTTAACTGCTTTAAGATGAGATATCTTCAGATTAGATTGAAACCTAGCACAATGTCCTATACTAAACATGATGTCCGGTCTAGTTGTGATGAGGTATAGTAAACTACTTATCATACCCCAATAAGCTTTTTGATCAAATCATTCTCTACTTTCGTCAACATCTAACTTAGTGGAGGTACTCATAGGAGTGTTGATAGCCTTTGATATTCATATTAAATCTTTTTAGCAAGTCTAAAGCATATTTTGTTTGACTAAAAAAAAAAAAAAAAAAAAAAAAAAAAAAAAAAAAAAAAAAAAAAAAAAAAAAAAAAAAAAAAAAAAAAAAAAAAAAAAAAAAAAAAAAAAAAAAAAAAAAAAAAAAAAAAAAAAAAAAAAAAAAAAAAAAAAAAAAAAAAAAAAAAAAAAAAAAAAAAAAAAAAAAAAAAAAAAAAAAAAAAAAAAAAAAAAAAAAAAAAAAAAAAAAAAAAAAAAAAAAAAAAAAAAAAAAAAAAAAAAAAAAAAAAAAAAAAAAAAAAAAAAAAAAAAAAAAAAAAAAAAAAAAAAAAAAAAAAAAAAAAAAAAAAAAAAAAAAAAAAAAAAAAAAAAAAAAAAAAAAAAAAAAAAAAAAAAAAAAAAAAAAAAAAAAAAAAAAAAAAAAAAAAAAAAAAAAAAAAAAAAAAAAAAAAAAAAAAAAAAAAAAAAAAAAAAAAAAAAAAAAAAAAAAAAAAAAAAAAAAAAAAAAAAAAAAAAAAAAAAAAAAAAAAAAAAAAAAAAAAATACCATTACTAAGTTGTTTTATTTGTAAGCCTAAAAAGAAGGTTAGTTTTCTTCATTAGGCTCATTTTAAACTCTAGACTCATACTTTTACCAAATGATTCGCATAAAGATTCATTCGTGGAATCGAAAATAATATCATCAACATAAATTTAAACAATAATAAAATTATTTTTAAATTTTTTAATAAATAATGTAGTATTGACCTTGCCTTTAGAGAAATTACTTTGAATAAGAAAGGAGCTAAGTCTCTCATACCAAGCCCTTGGGGCTTGTTTCAATCCATAGAGAGCTTTAGTCAATTTAAACACATGATTAGGGAAATTATCATTCTCAAATCTAGGAGGTTGTTCAATATAAACTTTTTCAAAAATAAAGCCATTAAGAAAAACACTTTTAACATCCATTTGAAACAACTTAAAATTACTACTACTAGCATAAGTAAGGAGCATCCTCATGGCTTCTAATCATGCCACAGGAGTGAAGGTTTCTTGGTAGTCGATACCTTCTCCTTGGTTGAAACCCTTGGCCTCTAATCTAGCCTTGTTTTTAACTACGATACTAAATTCATCTTGCTTGTTTCTAAAGATCCATTTAGTACCAATAACTAAATGGTCATTTGGTCTTGGAACAAGCTTCTACACCTCATTTCTCTCAAATTTATTTAACTCTTCTTGCATTGCGATAACCCATGAATCATCTTTCAAGGCTTCATCAATGTATTTAGGTTTAATTTGGGAGAGAAAAGCAACGTTGGGACAAAAATTCTTAAGAGAATAACGAGTTTGAACCCCTTTTGTTGTGTCTCATATGATTAGCTCCTTAGGATGAGCATCTACATACTTCTATTCCTTCGGTAAAGAAGGTTCGAAAGAAGATGCATCCAAGTTGCTAGATGGAGAAAGGGATTCATTTAAATTTAAAGTATCAAAATTAAGATCATTATCAAAATGATTTTTCTTAACTTCGGAAACTTCATTAAAAACAACATGAATAGATTCTTCTATAACTAAAGTTCTTTTATTAAAGATGCGAAAAGCCTTTGAAATAGAAGAATACTCAAGAAAAATTCCTTCATCGAATTTTGCATCAAACTTTTCTAGGGATCTTTTTCATTTAAAATAAAGTATTTGCACCCGAAGACTTTAAAGTATGAAACATTGGGCTTTTTGTTGTTCCACAACTCATAAGGAGTTTTGGAAAGTAATGGTCTTACTAGAACCTTATTCATAACATAGCATGTTATATTTATGGCTTCGACCCAAAAATATTTGGGTAGGCTATGTTCTTCGCTTAACATGGTTTTTGCCATTTCTTGTAATTTTTTATTTTTTCTTTCTACTACTCCATTTTGTTGAGGATTTCTTGAAGTAGAAAAGTTATGGTTGTATCAATTAGATTAATAAAATTCTTGGAAATCACGGTTTTGAAATTCGCCACTGTGATCACTTCGAATTGATGAAATTATGAAACCATTTTTGTTTTGAATAAGTTTACAAAACTTAGAGAAGTACCTAAAGTAATCATTTTTGTGTGCCAAGAAGTAAGTCCAAGTATATCTACTCTAATCATCAACGATGACAAAGGCGTATTTGCTACCTCCTAGGCTTGATGTAGCAATTGGTCCAAACAAATCCATATGAATAAATTGTAATGGTCTAGAGGTGCTTATTTTATTCTTTGGTTTGAAACTACTTTTTATTTATTTTCCTAGTTGACATGCATTGCACACATTATCTTTGACGAACTTAATGTGAGGAATTCCTCTTACAAGTTCTATAGATAAGATTTGAGAGATTAACTTTATGCTAGCATGACCTAATCTTCTATGTCAAAGCCAAGCATCATCATTCAAAGCCAAAAAACACATTTCATTGCAAAGATCATTAATATCGATAGTGTATACATTATTTTGTTTCAATGCAATCATAGATGTGTTTTTGTATAGTTTTTCAATAATGCAAGCATTAGATTCAAATTTAACAATATATCCTTTATCACACAATTGACTAATACTCAAAAGATTATGCTTTAAGCCATTAACCAACACATCTTCAATAAAAAGTTGGATTTGTTACCTATAGTTCTTTTGCCAATGATTTTACCCATGTTGTTGTCTCCGAAGGTGACATATCCTTCGTCTAGGCTAGTGAGCTTAGAGAATTGAGATGGATCTCCGGTCATATGCCTTGAGCATCTACTATCAAGGTACTATCTTTTGCTCCTAGCTTGTGATGGTGTATTTTTTTATAAAAAAGGATGATTTTCAGGTATCCATTTGACCTTGGGTGCCTCAAAAATTGATCTACAAAGCTTATCATGTTGCATTGAGTCATTTGAGGTTCTCTTAGAAACCTAAATCGATTTATATGGACCATATTTCTTAAATGGACATTTGTACGCAACATGTCCAAGTTTGCAACAAAAGTTGCAATTGGTGTGAGGTGATACATGCAAGGTAGGGCCTTTAACAAAGGTGGTCGAATTTTGGTGAGAGCTACTCACAAATCTGATTCCTCCTCTCCTATGAACGTGACCCTTGTTGACAAGGATCATGTTTAAGGACTTGCTACTAACCCAAACTTTTCTAAGATTTCTTTGAGTAGCAAGTTTTCTTTTCTAAGTGTTTCTACTGAATGACATTTTGTGCAGGGAGCTAAGCTATTCTCATGCTCAATTTTTAGTCTATCAAAGTTGCTAACAAGAGAAGCATGTTCCATTTTCAAAGAGTACTTTTTACTTAAGATTCTACATTCATCAAACAATTCATGAAAAGCACTTAAAAGCTCATCGAAAGATAAATTTATGTCTAATAAACTTGTTACCTCATCTCTAATAGTCATTAGAGTGTAGTAAGTAACTTACTCGGTGTTGGTTGACTCCTCTTCTTCGGATGCACTTGAGTCGTCCCACGTTGCTTTAAAGGCATTCTTCTTCTTTGGTTGCTTCTTCTTTGCTTGGGGACATTCGCTTTTGAAATGTCCCGGCTTCTTGCATTTGTAGTATATAACTTGTTCTTTCTTGGGTTCAAATTTATTTTTAGTGTCATTTTTAAATTTATTCCTTTTTATGAATTTTTTGAACTTTCTTGTTAAGTGTGTCAAGTCATCATCAAAGTACTCATCACAATTTTCTTTCAAGTGGTCTTCTTATGTTCTTAGTGCCATATCCTTCTTGTTCTTTGGAAGGGTGTCCTCATGCTCTTCATGTGCTTTATAAGTCATCTCATAGGTCATTAGTAACCCAATTAGTTCTTCGAGAGAAAAATTATTTAAATCTTTGACCTCTTGAATGACCATTACTTTAGGGTCCCAACTCTTTGGAAGGGATCTTAAGATTTTATTAACAAGTTCAAAATCCGAGAAACTTTTACCAAGTCCTTTTAGATAATTGATGACATCCGTAAATCGGGTGTATATGTCTCCAATGGTCTCACTCAGTTTCACCCGAAACAACTCATAAGTGTGCACTAAAAGATTAATTTTTGACTCCTTCACTCTACTAGTGCCTTCATGTTCCAGTGTGTGCCAAAGATCAAAAGTCGATTCACAAATAGACACATGATTGAACTTATTTTTATCTAAAGCACAAAACAAGGCATTTATAGCCTTAGTGTTTAGGGTGAAAGTCTTCTTCTCCAACTCATTCCAATTGTTCATTGAAAGAGAAGACTTTTGAAACCCATTTTCTACAATATTCCATAATTTGAAATCCATTGAAATTAGGAAGATTCTCATTCTAGTCTTTCAATATGTGTAATCCGTCCTATTGAACATGGGCAGACATGTAATTGAATGACCCTCTTGGTTGTCGGCAAATGTCATCTCTCTTGAGTTTTAAACCAAATGAGAATGAACCTTGCTCTGATACCAATTGTTAGGATCAAGAGCGGCACTAAGAGGGGGGTGAATTAGTGCAGCGGTAAAGACATCGATTTCGTAAAATATTTCGTACATTCAATGAAAACCAATTCTGAAAGATAACAACTTGAAACGTATGAGAGCGTAAGCGTAGTGAAAGCATGATGAGGAGGAGAAGCAGTTTGCTATGAAATGATTAATGATTTGCAGTTAAAGTAAATTGCTTAAAATGAAATGTAAACTAGAATTTAAAGTGGTTCAGTCAATGTGACCTACATCCACTACGGATTCCTCCTCCGTCGAGGTCACCGGCATCCACTAAAGGCCTTCCTTTAATAGGCGAAGGCCAATCACATTTTGTAGCTCTTTCTCCTTTTGTCGGGTTTAGGAGATAACCCTTATAAGACTTACTCCTCTTTCTTAGATGGTTATAAGGCTAAGAGAGGGAGGAGGATAACTCTTCTCACTTTTACAACATTTTTCACACCTCAAACACTTAGAATTTTTCACATATATAATAGCACTTTGTTACCCTTTCATGCAGAAAAGAGTGGGGTATTTATAGGCTCGAAAGGCTTCAAAATTGGAGCCAAAAAGTATATAATCCCAGATTTTCAAGGTCCTGGCGGTACCACGGTCATTACTAGGCAGTACTACCGCCTGCAATCTAACACTGGGCGGTACCACCGCTTGATAGAGCTCGGAGACCGAGCTTTGGTAGTACCATCGCTTGACAAAAGTGGTACCACCACTGACAGTATTAATTACCGATGGTACCACTGCCCAGTTTGGGCGGTACCATTGCCCAAACCATCTGGGGGAGTATGTGTTAGGATCGGAGCGGCACTAAGAGAGGGGGGTGAATTAGTGCAGCGGTAAAAACTACGTCGATTTCTGAAATTTCTTTGTATGTTGAAAACCGATTCCGGAAATATGGTTAGATTGAAAGCGTAGGGAAAAGTATTGAAGGCAGTAAGCTATTGAAGGGGTTTGCAGTAAGGTAATAGCAGGAAGTAAATGCAAACTAGAGAAGACGGTAGTTTATAGTGGTTCGGTCAATCGTGACCTACATCCACTCCTCCGATTCCTCTACCGTCGAGGCCACCGGCATCCACTAACGATCTTCCTTTACTAGGCGAAGATCAACCTCCTTCTTACACCCCTCTTACAACCTCTTACAAGTGGTTCACCCTTTTACAAAGATTTCAATGAAAAGAAAAGAGGTGAACACTCAAGCTATTGAAAACAAGACTTTTCCTAAAGATTTTCTCAACTTCTAGCTTCTCAAAAGGTTGTTCTCTCAGCTGAGAATAGAGGGGTATTTATAGGCCTCAAGAGGATTCAAATTTGGGCTCCAAAATTTGAATTCTCTTCGGTTCCCGAAGCTAGCGGTGCCACCGCCTGTCAATGGCGGTGCCACCGCCTATCAGTTTTGACACTGACAGTGTACTGGGCGGTGCCACCGCCCAGTCCAGCGGTGCCACCGCCTAGCTCTCGGGTGCTGGGCGGTGCCACCGCCTGGCTCTGGGGTGCTGGGCGGTGCCACCGCCCAGACCGGCGGTGCCACCGCCTAGCTATTTCGGCTCTCTAGTTGGGCTCCAAACTTGGCCCAAACCAGTCCGAACTCGGGCCCAATTGGCCCCTACTTGGGTTATAAGATTAACACCTAATCCTAACCCTAATTAATGTGCTAACTACGAATTTAAAGACATTTCCTAAGCTACTACAAAGTCCGCAAGTCAAGACTTCTTCCGGCGAGCTTCCGGCGAACTTCCGGCGGTCTTCCGAAAAACTCTCGGAAACCATTCTGCGGACTCCCGACAAGCTCCGAGACTTCACGATTTAATCTTGGCGAGTTTCGACGAGCTTCTTCGGCAAGCTACGATCTTTCTCGGTGAGCTCCGCGAACTTCCGACGAACCTTTCTGCGAGCTTCCGAAAAACCCTTCGGCAAACTCCCTACTCATTCTCGGCTAGTTCCGACAGCATTCCCGATGAACCTTCGGACTTCCGTTGAACTCTCGAACTCCCAACGAATCCTTCGCGCTTGACTCTGGCACTTTGTTTCGCTTTATGTCTTCATCGTTATCGTAGTTAATCCTGCACACACAAGCTAAACCTCTACTCCGATCTAGACAATTATTACAACGCGAATTGACATTCTGTTGCCCGGCACATCATTGGTTGGCGCTTCGTCCGATTCTTCAGTGCATCGTCCACTCTTGCGGCTTGTTGCCCAATCGGCGGTTGACCTCCGCAACCCCGATATCCTTGGTGCAATTCCGCTCTCCTTGGCCCGATGCCCGACGTCCGAAGCGTCCTACCGTCCAATATCCTAACGTGATCTCCTCCGGCGCAACGTCAATTCCTTCTGCGTCAACTGTCTAATCCTGATCGAGTAGACCTGCATCACTCAAAATGCAGTTAAACATCTAAACACAATCAATTAGTTTCATCATCAAAATCCGAGATTCAACAATCTCCCCCTTTTTGATGATGACAACTAATTGATGACTACCGGAGTTAACCTTAACTCCCCGGAGTTTAACCAAACTCCCCCTATCAATATGCCATTGATAGAACACTTGGATTATCCCAATTCCAAGCAACATTCATCACATGTTATGAAAAACATTTAAACCATCATGCAAATATATAAAATATTCAATTCAATGCATGAAGTCATCAATATACTTCTCCCCCTATGTCATCAACAAAAAGAAGAAGTAGCTCTAGCTATTTTAAAAGATATTCAAGTTTTTGTAACGTGAAGCTAGATTTTCATCACAACATATAAGCACAAAAGCATAATAAGATTCTTAAGTTCAATTATGGCAATTCAACACTTGCTTCTTGTGCAAGATTGCACTTTGCTTTTCTTTGCATGTTCTAACTAGCAAAAGCTTTCTCTCCTTTGTTTTTGTCGAAATGTAGGGAAGAGTACAAGTTATCCAGCATTTGCCTTGAGCTAGTAATCTTTCTCCCCCTATGTCATTGCCGAAAAGAAGGAGAGGAACCAATGATTTAGACTTTTACATAAATTATGAATTTGCATCAATCAATATTTCAATCATCACATGATACATACAAGACAAAAATGCAAAGAAATCATGTTATGAAAGACATCAATTGTTAAAAATAGTCTCAAAAATTCAATTTGCGATACATGTGATACATTGCGATACTAAAAAATTTAATGCGATGCTTTTAAGGATATCAACCTATTTTTAATACAAAGCATGGCAAGAGCAATTATATTACAAGTTTTCTAAGTTTTACAATTTTTGCTTCTTTTGAGATAGCAATTCTTTGCTTCTCTACAAGCTAGCAACTTTTACGATATGTAGAGTTTTACTACATACAATCTAGCAAAGTTTACAATATTTTTATAACATGCAAGCTAGTAGTTTGAGATGTTTCAAGAAAACACCCTTGCTTCTTAAAATATACAAGTTTGCTAGATATGCACGTTAGCATGTTTTGCTTATTGCCTCTTAAAATATACAAGTTTGCTAGATATGCACGTTAGCATGTTTGCTTATTGAGATAGGCAAGATAGTGATGTTCAAGAAGACAACTTTTGCTTCTTGAAATAAGCAAGTTAGCAATCTTTGCTACTTAAGATAGGCAAGCTAGCAATCAAGTTTTTGCATCTTCTTAACTTGTGCAAATTAGCTATCTCCCCCTTTGTCATTGTCAAAAAGAAGGAAAGATTCAAGTCATGAATATCAAAATAATAATTTTATCATGAATATTTCATCATTGCGTGCATCATTATTGCATGCATAATACCAAATCATCATATAAACTTATCATTATATGCATGATTCCAAATCATCATTCATATCATTTCAATTATTGTTTTAATCATCACTATAACTCATCATGCACAAAATATAAAATCAAAAAATATTTATCACTGTTTTCATGTATGATAATAAAGTATTCATGATACCGAACATTAAGTCAACAATGATTCATTTTATCAAATCTCTTCTTTTTATAAATAACAAAATTGTAGGTATACAAAGAAGAGATTATGATTAAAAAAAATCAAGTAGTAAATCCAAGAAGTTAAAATCATAATTCGAATACAAACTTATTCAAATTCAAATCATCAAATTCATCAAAATCTCAACATTACTTTCAAGAGATTCAAAATGGTATACATAGATTTATCATAAAGTAAATTAATTTTCAATCATCACACAAGGCATTTAAAGAATTTTTGAAACATAAGAGAATGATTAATTTAAGCATGCAATGTTTTAATCAAATTCAAGTCATGAATACCAAAATATATTATTTCTGATTCCAATTTTGCAAGATCAAGATTATAATTTAGATAAAACTCATTCAAATCAAATCGTTAACTTGAAACTCATAATCAAGTTATCAAAATCAATTTCGAGATTCACAAAATATCATGAAATCATTAATCTCGATCAAATTGGTAAAGCATTTTTTAAGTGATTATTTTCATCTAAACATGCCTTAGTCATTATATGCCAAATCAAGATAAGCATGAAAGTTCAAGACGCAAAGGCAAAATCTTATAAAACAACTCATCAAGCAAGATTTTAAATATCTATTCTCAAGCCATATAAAGAGTAAGTCAAGGATTCAATTATCTCATGTCATGAATTCCAACATGCATCTCAAATTATCAACATCACATTGAAAGGATATTTCAAAAAAAAAAAATATCGATAAGTGATTCATTTGTATCATTTCATTCATTTGGAAGATTCTCCTCTTTGATAAATAAATCTAGGAGAACAAAATGAATTAAGGGAGATATAACATGATTGAAGGATTGAACATGATTCATATTTAAAATGTGTCTCATGTCATAAGTATGAATCAAGCATTTGTGAAATCCGAAATCATCCTCAAAGTCACATTCAATAAATTCATACATGACAAGCATAGATTTATTGAAAAGTCGATAAGATAGAGGATCGCATTTCATTTTTATAAATTTCTATTCATGTGATTTGCTTCTTATAAGCATGCCTTTACCTTTAATAAAACAAATGTCAACATTTAAGATGGAAAGGTAAATTTTGTAAAATAAATCATCAAGCATGATTCCATGATAACATCCTTTTAATATCTTGATATTCATCATCAAGTATGATTTCAAAAAGTATGTTTAAGAGAAATCATTAAGACCAAATGCATGATACACTCATTTATTTTCAAAATATTCATCATATTTATTTTCATGAGATTCACAAGATTGGTAAAAGTTCATTAATCTCAATAGGATAGAGAATTCATTTCCTTTTTATACAATTGATTTCATGTAAGGGTATTCAAGTCTTTTGTGAAAACATGTATCATCATTTAAAATCGAAACATAAGTTTTGTCAAGAAGCCGTCAAGATCAAACATATCATGGTATCACATCTATCATCAAAAGATTATCAAGAAATTCATACATAGATGTACATGCACTATGTCATCTTAATATGTGATGAGAATATCATCTTAATTCATCATAAAAACGATTAGGCCAAAAACATATTAATCGAAAATGAGAGTTTCAAATCAACATTTACTTCAAAAACTCATGCATGATATAAAATCATCAAGATAGACATGCATGGATTAATCCTAAGCATTATCATATATCATATAATTATCATCCCTAATGTTGCATACATCATTCAATATTTCAAAACATAACATGCATGAAACCTTAGCAATATATTTTTCATGATCAAATTTTTTAATTTTTCAAAGATGCTAAAAAGAAAAACATGATATAATTTTTTAAAAACAATTTTTTATTTCCTATTCCTACTATCTAAATTAAGCACTCATGAAAAACTTCAAGTAATTTCAAAATAATTCAAGAGAGTTGAGTTACTTACCTTGTAGTCGAAGCCCATCAAAGCCCAATTCGCCATTTCACCTTTGAAAGTTCTTGATTCATCCTTGGTTGCCTTCCTCTTCTTTGGCCTCTTCCTCCGTTCAAGTTCATTGTTTATTTTAGATTTTTGTTTAATGAATTTATTAAGATTTAGTGTTCGAAGTTCAAGTTCATCATTGTCCTCATCACTTGAGTTATCACTCAAGTGGTATTCATTTGTCCGGAGTTCCAAATCCTTCCTATTCTTTGGAAGGTGGTTCAAGTGCTCATCGGGTTCAAAATGTTCCAAAAGTGTCATTTCATAGGTCATTAATGACCCGATTAATTCTTCTAATGGAAAATCATTTAAATTTTTTGTCTCTTGTATTGCAGTTATTTTAGGATCCCACCTTTTTGGAAAGGATCTTAAGATCTTACTTACGAGATCAAAATTCGAAAAAGATTTACCAAGAACTCTTAGATTATTGACGACATCCGTGAAATGGGTGTACATGTCGCTTATAGTCTCGCTTGGTTGCATTCGAAAAAGCTCAAAATCATGCAATAAAATGTTAACTTTCGAGTCTTTGACTCTACTAGTTCCCTCGTGTGTGATTTCAAGTGTTTGCCAAATATCAAAAGTCGTTTCGCACACAGAAATCCGATTGAACTCATTTTTGTCCAAAGCGCAAAATAAGGCATTCATAGCCTTTGCGTTTAAAGAAAAATGCTTCTTCTCGAAATCCGACCATTCGGTCATCGGTTTAGAGGGAAGTTGAAAACTGTTTTCAACAATATTCCATAAATCCAAGTTCATAGAAATCAAGAAAACTCTCATTCGAGTTTTCCAATAAGTGTAGTCCAATCCGTTAAACAATGGTGGACGAAAAACCGAAAAGCCCTCTTGAAAGCCATGAAGAGCCATTTCTCTCGGGTGTAAATCCGAAATGAGAAATATCGTACTCTGATACCAATTGTTAGGATCGGAGCGGCACTAAGAGAGGGGGGTGAATTAGTGCAGTGGTAAAAACTACGTCGATTTTTGAAATTTCTTTGTATGTTGAAAACTGATTCCGGAAATATGGTTAGATTGAAAGCGTAGGGAAAAGTATTGAAGGCAGTAAGCTATTGAAGGGGTTTGCAGTAAGGTAATAGCAGGAAGTAAATGCAAACCAGAGAAGACGGTAGTTTATAGTGGTTCGGTCAATCGTGACCTACATCCACTCCTCCGATTCCTCTTCCGTCGAGGCCACCGGCATCCACTAACGATCTTCCTTTACTAGGTGAAGATCAACCTCCTTCTTACACCCCTCTTATAACCTCTTACAAGTGGTTCACCCTTTTACAAAGATTTCAATGAAAAGAAAAGAGGTGAACACTCAAGCTATTGAAAACAAGACTTTTCTTAAAGATTTTCTCAACTTCTAGCTTCTCAAAAGGTTGTTCTCTCAGCTGAGAATAGAGGGGTATTTATAGGCCTCAAGAGGATTCAAATTTGGGCTCCAAAATTTGAATTCTCTTCGGTTCCCGAAGCTAGCGGTGCCACCGCCTGTCAGTGGCGGTGCCACCGCCTGTCAGTTTTGACACTGATAGTGTACTGGGCGGTGCCACCGCCCAGTCTAGCGGTGCCACCGCCTAGCTCTCGGGTGCTGGGCGGTACCACCGCCTGGCTATTTCGGCTCACTGGTTGGGCTCCAAACTTGGCCCAAACCAGTCCGAACTCGGGCCGAATTGGCCCCTACTTGGGTTATAAGATTAACACCTAATCTTAACCCTAATTAATGTGCTAACTACGAATTTAAAGACATTTCCTAAGCTATTACAAAGTCCGTAAGTCAAGACTTCTTCCGGCGAGCTTCCGGCGAACTTCCGGCGGTCTTCCGAAAAACTCTCAGAAACCATTCTGCGGACTCCCGACAAGCTCCGAGACTTCACGATTTGATCTTGGCGAGTTTCGACAAGCTTCTTCGGCAAGCTACGATCTTTCTCGGTGAGCTCCGCGAACTTCCGACGAACCTTTCTGCGAGCTTCCGAAAAACCCTTCGGCAAGCTCCCTACTCATTCTCAGCTAGTTCCGACAGCATTCCCGATGAACCTTCGGACTTCCGTTGAACTCTCGAACTCCCAACGAATCCTTCGCGCTTGACTCCGGCACTTTGTTTCGCTTTATGTCTTCATCGTTATCGTAGTTAATCCTGCACACACAAGCCAAACCTCTACTCCGATCTAGACAATTATTACAACGCGAATTGACATTCTGTTGCCCGGCACGTCATTGGTTGGCGCTTCGTCCGATTCTTCAGTGCATCGTCCACTCTTGCGGCTTGTTGCCCAATCGGCGGTTGACCTCCGCAACCCCGATATCCTTAGTGCAATTCCGCTCTCCTTGGCCCGATGCCCGACGTCCGAAGCGTCCTACCGTCCAATATCCTAACGTGATCTCCTCCGGCGCAACGTCAATTCCTTCTGCGTCAACTTTCTAATCCTGATCGAGTAGACCTGCATCACTCAAAATGCAGTTAAACATCTAAACACAATCAATTAGTTTCATCATCAAAATCCGAGATTCAACATTATGTTCCAAGCGGTGCCATTATCGGTCAGGGTCCAGCAATCCTGATTGGGCCTTGTATCCGGCCCGAACCAACCGAGCTCCGAGCCCAATTGGCCCCTAATAGAGTTAATGGGATTACCTCTTAAATTTAACTCTAATTATTATTCTAACTATGATTAAGGCAAGCAATTTGTCCAGTATGTCGATTTTTCTCTTGGCGATCCTTCGTCGAACTTCTTGGCGAGTCTTCCGATGTTCTTCCTGTTGAATCTCAGATTTTGATGATGAAACCTATTGATAGTATTTATGATTTGATATGCATTTTAAGTCATGTAGGAAGCTTCAATCAAGGTGAGATAATTAAAGCAGGAAGAATCATGTTGGGTCGGTGAAAATATGTCAGAAGATTGGACGTCGAGCCAAAAGATTAGTCGACGTATCGACAGAAGGTTTCGAGCCATGGATTCGGGCATCGGGCTAAGAAGAGCGGATATTGCACTAAGGAAATCGGAGTCGTGGAATCAACTGGCCAATTGGGCAACAGGCCGCAAGAGAGGACGTTGCACCAAAGAATCGAACGAAGCGTCAATGGACCAATGACATGCTGAACAACATGATTCATGCTTAGTAATAATTGTCTGGATCGAAGTGTGTTTTATGTGTGCAGGATTAACTATGATAGCAAGGCATAAAGCAAAATGAAGTCCCGGAGTCAAGAACGTGATTTCATTAGGAGTTCAAGAGTTCATCGAAAGTCCGGATGTTCGTCGGAAGTTCTGTCGGAATTGATCGAGAAGTCCAGGAGCTTGCCAAAGAAGCTTGTCGAAACTCGCTAAGATAAGAAGATCGTCATGAAGTCTAGGAGCTTGCTGGGAGTCCGTTGAAAAATTGGCGAGAGATCGTCGCTTGTCGAAACTCGCTAAGAAGATCGTCATGAAGTCTAGGAGCTTGCTGGGAGTCCGTTGAAAAATTGGCGAGAGATCGTCGGAAGTTCTGTCGGAATTGATCGAGAAGTCCAGGAGCTTGCCAAAGAAGCTTGTCGAAACTCGCTAAGAAGATCGTCATGAAGTCTAGGAGCTTGCTGGGAGTCCGTTGAAAAATTGGCGAGAGATCGTCGGAAGTTCTGTCGGAATTGATCGAGAAGTCCAGGAGCTTGCCAAAGAAGCTTGTCGAAACTCGCTAAGAAGATCGTCATGAAGTCTAGGAGCTTGCTGGGAGTCCGTTGAAAAATTGGCGAGAGATCGTCGGAAGTTCTGTCGGAATTGATCGAGAAGTCCAGGAGCTTGCCAAAGAAGCTTGTCGAAACTCGCTAAGAAGATCGTCATGAAGTCTAGGAGCTTGCTGGGAGTCCGTTGAAAAATTGGCGAGAGATCGTCGGAAGTTCTGTCGGAATTGATCGAGAAGTGGATCGTCATGAAGTCTAGGAGCTTGCTGGAGTCCGTTGAAAATTGCGAGAGATCGTCGGAAGTTCGCTAGAAGCTCGCTAGAAGAAACTTGACTTATAGACTTGTTTAGCATAGAAAATGTCTTAAATTTCACAGTTAGCACATAATTGGATTAGAATTGGGCCAACCCAATTAGGCGCTAGTTGGGCCCAATGAAAAGCCCAAACAGTGACCCAAGAGGTGGCACTATCATGGCATAGTCTCCAAGAGATTGTCAGGTGGTGTTATCGCCAATCTGGGTGGTGGTACCGCCTAGTTCAGTGTCAGTGTCAGACTGACACTGGTGGTGGTACCGCCAGCGGTGGTACCCTCGTACCCCGGAGACCCGGGATGAGATGTTTTTAGGTTATAAGTTTGAATCAACTTGAGATGAATTAATACCTCTCTCATCCTTGGTTAACATACATAAGCATAGAGAATTTAAAAGTGAGAAAATGCTATTGCAATCCCTTGAGAAATTCCCTCCTCTACTCTACGTCTAGAATTCTGTTTAAGAAAAGAATGAGTGCTTGTAAATGTTATCTCCTAAACCTGTGAAAAGGAGAAGAGGGGTGTAAAAGGTGGTTGGTCTTCGCCTATTGAAGGAAGACTGATAGTGGATGCCGGTGGCCTCGACGGAAGAGGAATCGATAGAGTGGATGTAGGTCATGACAACTGAACCACTATAAAATTTGGTTTGCATTTACTTTTAAGCAATTTACATTTACTACAAATCATCTTACCTGCTCACTGCTCAACTGCCTTACACTCTTCCGTATGCTTTCAAGCTATCCTTACGAAACGGGTTTAATCGAAACGAAAGGATTTTCGAAATCAATAATTTTATCGCTACACTAATTCACCCCCCCTCTTTGTGCCGACTCATTCCTAATACTTCCAACGAACTCCCGACGAACCCTTAGTGAGTCTTTTGGTGTGCTTTCGGTGATCTCCCAACAAACTCTTGGCGATCTTCCGACGAGCTTTCAGCGAGTCTTTTGGCGATCTCCTGATGAACTCTCAATGAGCTCCCAGTCTATTATCCGAATCTTCGACTCCGGCCCATCAATTGCTTTACACTTTACCACTATCGTAGTTAATCCTGCACACATATCTCAACACATAGATTAGATCAAATAATTTACTAATTGATTTCATCATCAAAATCCGAGATTCAACAATAAACAAGGTTCTCGGAAGACCACTACTATCTAAAACTCCTTATGAATTATAGAACAATAAAAGACCCAACATTTTTTATTTTAAAGTTTTTGTTTGTAAATGTTTTATTTTAAATGAAAATGATGCCTTAAGAAAATTTGATGCAAAATCTGATGAAGACATTTTTCTTGGATATTCATCTATTTCTAAAGCTTATTATGTCTTTAATAAAAGAACATTGGTTATCGAGAAATCTATCCATGTTGTTTTTAATGAGTTTTTTGAATTTAAGAAAAATGATCTTGATGATGATTTTGATTTTGATACTTTAAATTTAAATAAAAATTCTCCTCTCTCTCTCAAACAATGTGGATGCATCTACTTCCAATGAATCCTTACCCAAGGGACGTAAGTATGTATGCTCATCCTATGGAGTTAATCATTTGAGATACATCAAAAGATGTTCAAACTTGTTAACTTGTTCCTTCATTTAAAATTTTGTGCTCATGTTGCCTTTTTGGCTCAAATTGAACCTAAATGCGTTGACGATGCTCTAAAAGATGACTTATGAGTTTTTAGAATGCATGAAGAGTTAAATCAATTTAAGAAAAATAAGGTGTGGATGCTTATTCCTAGACCTAATGACCATCTTGTAATTGGCACTAAATGGGTCTTTAAGAATTACTAGTCATAGGTGTCTTGCAAGCCAATTGTTAGGAAATCTAGGGGGCGACATCACATGCATAGCGGAAGAACAAAAAACAAATTTCTTAATTTCCCAAAGGTTTGTTCATCATCGTGTGAAGTTTGGTGCACAAAAACTCATGAAACTTAAAACTGCGTAAAAGATAAATTGTATTACCTAAGAAGATCGTATATCCCTGAATCCCTACAGATCTCTAGGAGAGGATGAAGGAGGTCAAGCGCCCTCCTCTCTAGTAGTGATCCACATAGTAGGGCTACGATGATGCTCCTCAAAACTCCAGGCCTGCTTTGAGATGGAGAGAGGGAGGAGAATAGGAGAGGCAAGCAAAAGCTCTAGCCTATGAACCACTGAATCCCTCTTATTTATAAAGGTCCCTTGTTAAACCCTAATGGATCCTCCCCTATTAGGTATTAGATCTACATCCAATTACCCAAGCCTCATGGGCTTTTTTTGGATCTCATTCATAGGATCCAATAATTAAGGGGCTTATTGGATATCCGATAAAATAGGGGCTCTGGCGGATATCTCATATCTGAACCTCTACTCATCGCAACACCTACCATATGTGTGTGACCTTCTAGGCCCAATATCGAGCTAGCTGTGAGTCATACCTGTTAGAACTCCTTTTGGCTTATTGATTATTATCTCTATAATAATTCACTCGACTCATCGATTGCGGACGTACTAGGCTACTACGTCGCAGTCCTTAGACGATACAGGGGAATCCAATCCATTGGACCTGTCTGTCCTCAGTTAACATGTACCTATAGTCCCTCATCCATCTAATCAGATTTTCCCGGAGAACTCTTTCTTTCTCAATTCGAATGACCCTGGCTAGGGATTTATCTAAGAAAAAACACATTGGATATTCCTCTCATGACACCGAGAGTGGATGATCCTCTATTGACACTCAATAGCTCTCGTAAGGTTGACTACCACTCCCGATGACCGGCTGTACTAGATCTGGGACATCCAAACCTATAAGTCTGGTATCAAATAGTGGAGCACTCATATAGGACATCCTTGGTGTCTCAAGTCTAAGGACTATTGAATTCAAATTTTGATGATGAAACCAATTGATAAGTGTTTATGATTTAATTTGCGTTTTGAGTGATGCAGGATGCTTCAATCAGGATGAGACAATTAAAGCAGGAAGAATCATGTTGGGCCGGAGGAACATATTACAAGATTAGATGTCGAGCTGGAGGATTGGTCGACGTATCGATAGAAGGCATCAAGCCATGGATTTGGGCATCAGGCCAATAAGAGCTGATATTGCGCCAAGGATATCGGAGTTGAGTCAACTGGCCGATTGGGCAATAGGTCGTAAGAGAGGACGATGTGCTGAATAATCGGACGAAGCGTCGAGGGACCAATGACATGCCGAACAACATGATTCATGTTTAGTATTAATTGTCTAGATCGAAGTGTATTTTTATATGTGTAGGATTAACGACGATAGCAAGGCATAAAGCAAAATGAAGTCTCGGAGTCTAGTATGCGATTTCGTTGGGAGTTCGAGAGTTCATCAGAAGTTCTGTCGGAATTGACTGAGAAGTCTCGGAGCTTGCCAGGGAAGCTCATTGTAACTCGCCAAGAAGATCATCGTGAAGTCCAAGAGCTTGCTGGGTGTTTGTTGAAACATTGTCGAGAGATCGTCGGAAGTTCACCGAAAAATCATCAGAAGCTCACTAGAAGAAACCTAGACTTATGGACTTTGTTTAGCTTAGTAAATATCTTAAAATTCATAGTTAGCATATAATTGAGATTAAAATTGGGCCAACCCAATTAGGGTACAGTTGAGCCCAAGTTTGGGCTGTGTTGGGCCAAGAGAAAGGCCCAAACAGTGACCAAATAATGACCAAACAAGTGAAACCGTCATGGCACAATCTCCGAGACTGTGTCAGGTAGTGGTACCACCAGTCTGGGCGGTACCATCTTTTAGGTGGTGGTATTGCCAGATTGGGCAGTGGTACCGCCTAGTGTCAGATTATAAGCGGTGGTACCGCCCAGTGTCAGACTGCAGGCGGTGGTACCACCCAATGCAGGCGGTGGTATCACCCGTACCTTGAAATTTCATAGGTTTGAATTTTGGGTTCCAAATTTGAATATATTTGGGGCCTATAAATGCCCTAGCTATTCTTGCATGGATTAGAAAGAAATATCGAGCAAAAACCTATGATTCTAAAGTTGTAAACCTTAGAAGTTGAGTTCCCTACTCTCAAAGCTTAGAGAGAGCTCTCAAGGAGGTGTGAAAGGGATACCTTGTAAAAGAGGGTTGTAAAAGGTTGTCTCCTAAACCTATGAAAAGGAGAAGAGGGGTATAAAAGGGTAGTTGGTCTTCGCCCATTGAAAGAAGACCGATAGTAGATGCCGGTAGTCTCGACGGAAGAGGAATCGGCGAAGTGGATGTAGGTCATGACGACCGAACCACTATAACAATATAGTTTGCGTTTCTCTTATGCAATTTACTTTACTACAAACCACTTTACTTGCTTTACATCCACTATGCTCTTCCGTACACTTTCAAAGTTAATACCTTTATGAAACGGTTTTTCGTTAGAAAACAGATTTAATCGCAACGAAGTTTTGAACTGACGTAATTTTAACCGCTGCACTAATTCACCCCCCTTCTTAGTGCCTACTCTTTTCCTAACAATTGATATCAGAGCCTCATGATTTCTCCTTTGGTTTAACACCCAAGAGAAATGACTCTTTTCGGCTTTCAGAGGGCTTTCTCTCATTCGTCCTCCCTTATTCAATGGGATGGACTACACTTATTAGAAAACTCGAATGAGAGTTTTCTTACTTTCTATGAATTTAAACTTATGGAATATCTTTGAAAACATATTTCACAAGTAGATTAAAATTTTCGAAGGTCAATCTTTTAATGCATGATTTTAAACTATTTCAAAAGTCTTCTAACTCTAATGAATCAATGGAATGATTTGGAGAAGAAAATTTTTTCTTTAAATGCTAGAGCGATGAATGCTCTATTTTGTGCCTTAAACAAAACTGAATTTAATTGGGTTTCTATTTGCGAAACGGCTTTTGACATTTGGCACATTCTTGAAACCACTCATGAAGGCACAAGTAGATTAAAATTTTCGAAGGTCAATCTTTTAATGCATGATTTTAAACTATTTCAAAAGTCTTCTAACTCTAATGAATCAATGGAATGATTTGGAGAAGAAAATTTTTTCTTTAAATGCTAGAGCGATGAATGCTCTATTTTGTGCCTTAAACAAAACTGAATTTAATTGGGTTTCTATTTGCGAAACGGCTTTTGACATTTGGCACATTCTTGAAACCACTCATGAAGGCACAAGTAGATTAAAATTTTCGAAGGTCAAGTCAATCTTTTAATGCACTGATTTTAAACTATTTTCAATGAAGCCGAGCGAAACCATTGTTGACATGTACACCGATTTTACGAATGTCATTAATGGTTTAAAAGCTCTTGGCAAATATTTCTCTAATTTTGAACTTATTAACAAGATTTTACGATTACTTTCTAAAAATTGGGATTCGAAAATAACGGCTATTCAAGAATCAAAAATTTGAATACTTTTTTGATCGAAGAACTTATCGGGTCTCTAATTATTGAATCTCAGATTTTGATGATGAAGTCAATTGTAATTTGTTTGATCTAATCTATATATTGAGAAAAGTGTGCAGGATTAACTACGATAGTAGTAAGACATAAAGTAGGTGTTGTCCTAGAGTTAAGATCGAGATCACATTGGGAGTTCGAGAGTTCGATGGAAGTCTGGGCGCTCATCAAAAGTTCTACCAGAACCAACCGAGAAGTCCAGGAGCTTGCCAAAGAAGCTCATCAGAACTTGCCAAGAAGATTATCGTGAAGTCTAGGAGCTTGTTGGGAGTCCATTGGAACATTGTCGAGAGTTCGTTAGATGCTCACCGGAAGTATACCGAAAGCTCGTCGGAAGAGCAATTGACTCACCGGAACAATATGCACTGTAATCATGTCTTAGTTATCGTAGTTAGAGCATAAATTAAGTTAGGATTGTGAGATAATCCTACTAACTTAATTAGGGGCCAATTGGGCCCTTAACATGGCTGAATTGGGCCGAATTGAGCACCCAATTCAAACCCTGAATTCCTTGGAAAGCAGTGCCCCAGGATTTCTGGGTGGTGGTACTGCCCAGACTAGGCGGTGGTACCACCGGCAGTTATTACTACCGATGGTGGTGCCGCCCTTGGTCAAGCAGTGGTATCGCTAGAGCTCGATCTCTGAGGTCTGTCAAGCGGTGGTACTGCCCAGACTGGGCGGTGGTACCACCTAGTGTCGGTGCCAGGTGGTGGTACCGCCAGTACCCCAAAATCTAGGGATGAGACATTTTTAGGCTCCAATTTTAAAGCCATTGGTGCTTATAAAAACCTCACCCTTTTCTGCATAAAAGAGCATGAAAACTATTGAGATAATCTTGAGTTATTGGGGTGTAAAAGTGTTGTAAACAAGTGCTAGAGTCCTCCTCCTCCCTTTCTAAGTTTTGAGATCATACAAGAGAGGTGTGAAACTTGTAAGGGTTCTCTCCTAAACCCGTGAAAAGTAGAAGCGCTGTAAAAGAGGTGGTTGGTCTTCACCTATTGAAGGAAGGTCTTTAATGGATGCCGGAGACCTAGTCGGAGGAGGAATCCGAAAGTGGATGTAGGTCACGTTGGTCGAACCACTCTAAATTCTGGTTTATTTTTCATTTGTGTAAATTTACTTTACTACAAAACCTCCTTAATCTTCTCTTGCACTTTTACGAAAGCTTTCGAGTTCAACTTCTCTCCGAAAAAGATTGAATCGAAACCATTTTCATCATAATCGGTTTTAAACGAAATGAATAATTTTCTGAAATATCAAAAGTTTTCCGCTGCACTAATTCACCCCCCCTCTTAATGCCGCTCTTGATCCTAAGAATTGGTATCAGAGCGAGGTTCACTCTCATCTAGTTTTAAACCCAAGAGAGATGACATTCGCTAGCAGCCCAGAGGGCCATTTTTATTACATGTCCGCCCATGTTCAATGGGATGGATTACACATATTAGAAGACTAGAATGAGGATCTTCCTAATTTCAGTGGATTTCAAACTATGGAATATTGTCGAAAATAGATTTCAAAAGTCTTCTCTTCCAATGAACGATTGGAATGAGTTGGAGAAGAAACTTTTTCTTTAAACGCAAAGGCTATGAATGTATTATTTTATGCCTTAGATAAAAATGAGTTTAATCGTGTGTCCATTTGTGAAATGACATTTGATATTTGGTACACATTAGAAGTGACTCATGAAGGCACTAGTAGAGTGAATGAGTCAAAAATTAATCTCTTAGTGCATTCTTATGAGTTGTTTCGAATGAAACCGAGTGAGACTATTGGAGACGTGTACACTTGATTTATGGATATTGTCAATGGTCTAAAAGGACTTGGTAAAGGTTTCTCAGATTTTGAACTCATTAATAAGATTTTAAGATCACTTCCAAAAAGTTGGGATTCTAAAGTAATGATCATTCAAGAGGCCAAAGATCTAAATAATTTTTCTCTTGAAGAACTAATTGGGTCACTTATGACTTATGAAATGACATGTAAAGCTCATGAAGAGCTTAATGACATCCTTTCAAAGAATAAGAATGATATAGCACTGAGAACATAAGAAGACCACTTGAGAGAAAACTCAAGTGATGAGGACCTTGATAAAGACTTGGCACTATTAAACAAGAAAATTCAAAAAATTATAAAAAGAAATAAATTCAAAAATAATACTAAAAATAAATATGAACCAAAGAAAGAACAAGTAATATGCTATGAATGCAAGAAGCCGGGACATTACAAGAGTGAATGTCCCCAAGCAAAGAGGAGGCAACCAAAGAAGAAGGCTCTCAAAGCTACATGGGACGACTCAAGTGCCTCCGAATAAGAGGAACCAACCAACACCGAGCAAGTTGCTCACTATGCGATAATAGCTATTGGAGATGAGGTAACAAGTTCATTAGACGCAAATTTAACTTTCAATGAGCTTTCAAGTGCTTTTCATGAATTATTTGATGAATGTAGAATTTTGAGTAAAAAGTATAATTCTTTGAAAAAGGAACATGCTTATCTTATTAGAGATTTTGATAAAGTAAAGATTGAGCATGAAAATAGCTTAGTTCCCTACACAAAATGTCATGATTTAGAAATACTTCAAAAGGAAAACTTGTTACTCAAAGATACCTTGAAGAAATTTGAGGTTGGTAGCAAGTCCTTGAACATGATCATTTCCAACAAGGGTCATGTTCATAGGAAAGGCGGAATCAGATTTGTGAGTAGCTCTCACCAAAATCCAATCACCTTTATTAAAGGCTCTATCTTACATATATCACCTCACATCAAATGCAACTTTTGTTGCAAAATTGGACTATGTTGCATACAAATGTCTATTTAAGAAATATAGTCACATAAATTGATTTGGGTTCCTTAAAAGAACCTCAAATGACTCAATGCAACATGATAAATCGATTTTTGAGGCACCCAAGGTCAAATGGGTACCTAATAATCAACTTTTTTTTTGTGAAAAATGTATCATCACAAGCTAGGAGCAAGAGATGGTACCTTGATAGTGGAATGCTCAAGGCATATGACTAGAGATTCATCCCACTTCTCTAAGCTCACTAGTCCTAGACGAAGGATATGTCACTTTTGGAGACACCAACAAGGGTAAAATTATTGGCAAAGGAACCATAGGTAACAAATTTAACATTCTTATTGAAGATGTATTATTAGTTGATGGTTTAAAGCATAACCTTTTGAGTATTAGTCAATTATGTGATAAAGAATATATCATTAGATTTGAATATAATGCTTGCATTCTTGAAAAACCATACAAAAACACATCTATGATTGCACTAAAACAAAATAACGTATACACTATTGACATTAATGATCTTTGCAATGAAATATGTTTTTCGGTTTTGAATGATGATGCTTGGCTTTGGCATAGGAGATTAAGTCATACTAGCATGAAACTAATCTCTCAAATTTCATCTAAAGAACTCGTAAGAGGAATTCCTCATATCAAGTTTGTCAAAGATAATGTGTGTGAATTTCAAAACTGCGATTTCCAAGAATTTTATGAATCTAATGGATACAACCACAACTTCTCTACTCTAAAAAATTCTCAACAAAATGGAGTAGTAGAAAGAAAGAATAGAAACTTATAAGAAATGACTAAAACCATGTTAAACGAACATAGTCTACCTAAATATTTTTGGGCCGAAGCCGTAAATTCGGCATGCTATGTTATGAATAGAGTTCTAGTAAGACCATTACTTTCCAAAACTCCTTATGAGTTGTGGAACAACAAAAAACCTAATGTTTCATATTTTAATATTTTCGGATGTAAATATTTTATTTTGAATGAAAAAGATGCCTTAGGTAAATTTGATGCAAAATCCAATGAGATTTTTCTTGGCTATTCTTTTATTTCTAAAGCATTTCGTATATTTAACAAAAGAACTTGATTATAGAAGAATCTATTCATGTTATTTTTAATGAAGTTTCTGAAGTTAAGAAAAATGATTTTGATGATGATGTTAATTTTGATGCTTTGAATTTAAATGATTCCCCTTCTCCATCGAGCAACTTGGATGCATCTTCTTCCGAACCTTCTTTACCGAAGGAATGGAAGTATGTAGATGCTCATCCTAAGAGCTAATTATAGGAGATACAACGAAAAGGGTTCAAACTTTTTGTGCCAACCCAACATTGCTTTTCTCTCCCAAATTGAACCTAAAAGCATTGACGAGGCCATGAAAGATGATTCATGGGTGATTGCAATGCAAGAAGAGTTAAATCAATTTGAGAGAAATGAGGTGTGGAAGCTTGTTCCTAGGCCAAATGATCATTTAGTTATTGGTACTAAGTGGATCTTTAAAAACAAACAAGATGAATCTAGTATCGTGGTTAGAAACTAGGCTAGATTAGTGGCCAAAGGTTTTAACCAAGAAGAATGTATCGATTATGAAGAGACCTTCACTCCTGTGGCTCGATTAGAAGCCATAAGGATACTCCTTGCCTATGCTAGTAGTAATAATTTTATATTGTTTCAAATGGATATTAAAAGTACTTTTCTTAATGGCTTTATTTCGAAGAAGATTATGTTGAACAACCTCCCGGATTTGAGAATGATAATCTCCCTAATCATGTGTTTAAATTGACTAAAGCTCTCTATGGATTGAAATAAGCCCCAAGGGCTTGATATGAGAGACTTAGCTCATTTCTTATCGAAAATAATTTCTCTAAAGGCAAGGTCGATACTACATTATTTATCAAAAAATTTGAAAATAATTTTCTTATTGTTCAAATTTATGTTGATGATATTTTTTCGGTTCCACGAACGAATTTCTATGTGAATCATTTGCTAAAAGTATAAGTCTTGAATTTGAAATGAGTTTGATAGGAGAATTAACCTTCTTTTTAGGCTTACAAATCAAATAACTAAGTAATGATATTTTTCTTAACTAAACAAAATATGCTTTAGATTTGCTAAAAAGGTTTAATATGGATAGCTCAAAAGCTATCAATACTCCCATGAGTACCTCCACTAAGTTAGACATTGATGAAAGTGGAGAAAGCTTTGATCAAAAATGCTTATAGGGGTATGATAGGAAGTTTACTATACCTCACCGCAACTAGATCGGATATCATGTTTAGTGTAGGTCTTTGTGCTAGATTTCAATCTAATCCTCAGATACCTCATCTTAAAACAGTTAAGAGAATACTTAGATATCTTAAAATAATTATAAATCTAGGATTATGGTATCCAAAATCTGAGAACTTTGAGCTAATTGCTTATGTTGATGCGGATTTTGCTGGATGTAGATTAGATAGAAAAAGCACATTTGGAACATGTCAATTTTTAGGACACGCCTTGTTTCTTGGTCTTCCAAGAAACAAAACTCGGTTGCACTATCTGCAACCGAAGCCGAGTACATTGCAGCTAGTATATGTTGTGTACAAGTTGTGTGGATGAAAAACACTTTAGAGGATTATAAGATTCATCTTAAAAATATTCTCATAAAATGTATAACACAAGTTTAATATGTTTAACAAAAAATCTCATTCAACACTCTAGAACTAAACATATTGATATTAGGCATCACTTTATACTGAGATCATGTTAATAATCATGATGTAATCTTAGAGTTTATTGATACAAAACATCAATTAGCCGATATTTTTACAAAGCCCTTAAGTGAAGATTAATTTGATTTTATTAGAAGAGAATTAAGAATGTTAATTTGTCTGAATATATGAATTTGTTAAATTTCATTTTTGGGCTTTCTTGTTTCTTTGAATCACTCACTTAAATATTTCTCTATGAAGCTCAAAATTGTTTACCTTGATGTTATAAACTTAAAATGTTGTTTACTTTGATGTTGGAATTTTGTATTTTGATGATGATTATGATCTCTATTGAATATTGAGAAGTTTTAATCATACATGATGCAATATCAGATTTTTAATTTTTGAGTTCTGCAAGCACTAATGAATTACCTCATGCAAGTAGTGATAAAAAGCTATGACTAAATGAAACATGAAGTATTTATAAATTCATGAAGTGTTTATATATATCTTGACTCATGGAAGTCATTTCTCATAGATTTCACTCTCAAATTATTAAAATGAGAAATGGATTTGATGTAATGCTCTTCTCACTATGAAGTTTAATTCGTAAATTTCTCCTTCATGTGATACTACTCTCCCATGAATAATTGAAGGAATTCCAATGGATATATTAATCCTTGAAAGATGAATTTTCGTGTGTGATAATGAAAGCATGTGTGTGATAATTTTCGTAAAGATGAATCCCTTCTCTTTGTCAAAATGAAAGCATGTTTTAACGAAAACTTATTTATCATTTTTGACTTGATTCAAATCACTTCACAAATTTAGTTCTTAATGGATTCCCTCCTTACCTTCTTTCCTCTTCTTCATGCAAAATGTGATGACAAAGGGGGAAAAGTTGTTGGAATCTATCGTTTGAATGTTCATAACATTTAATGATGAGAACTTTTGAGTGTGAAACTTGCTTGACTTTTTTTTACCACACTTGCATTGTTGAATTGTTCTTCTTTTTGTTAATGACAAAGGGGGAGAAATAATATCAAAATATGGTAAATTGATGACAAATGTATGCAATGTATTTCATCATATATACTTGAAATGTTGCTTAATAAACTTCTTTTATTATGATAAGATATCTAGTGCTTAACTTGCTATTTTGTAATTGATATCTTGCCATAGAATGATGAATTGCTATCTTTGTCATTTTTCACATTTGAAATATCATATCTAATGAATGTCATGACTTGACATCATGCTTGGCATCGTATTTCGTGAATGATAGATCATGATAGAAATCATGATGTCCATATTGATAAGTTTAATTAACTTATCTTAGCAATTTGTTTCTTGAATTCAATAAAGTCTTTTCTCAAGTATGGCATATAGATAGGAGTTAAGGTTAACTCCATCATCAATTGATTAGCATCATCAGAAAGGGGGAGATTGTTGAATCTCGGATTTTGATGATGAAGTCAATTGTAATTTGTTTGATCTAATTTATATGTTGAGAAAAGTGTGTAGGATTAACTACAATGGCAGTAAGACATAAAGCAGGTGTTGTCCCGGAGTCAAGATTGAGATCTCATTAGGAGTTCGAGAGTTCGATAGAAGTCTGGACACTCGTCGGAAGTTTTACCGGAACCAACCAAAAAGTCCAGGAGCTTGCCAAAGAAGCTCGTCGAAACTCTCCAAGAAGATCATCGTAATGTCCAAGAGCTTGCTGGGAGTCCACCAGAACATTGCCGAGAGTTCGTTGGATGTTCGTCAGAGGTACACCGAAAGCTCGCTAGAAGAGCAATTGACGCACCATTACAAGATGCATTGTAATCATGTCTTAGTTATTATAGTTAGAGCGTAAATTAAGTTAGGATTGGGAGGTAATCCCACTAACTTAATTAGGGGCAAATTGGGCTCTTAACAGGGCTGAATTGAGCCAAATTGAGCACTCAATTTAGACCCTAAATTCATGGCCGACAATGGCACCACGTGGAAAGTAGTGCCCTAGGATTTCTGGGCGATGGTATCACCCAGACTGGACAGTGGTACCGTCGGCAGTTATTGCTGCCAACGGTGGTACCGCCTGGTCAGGCACCCGTAGTGGTACCGCTAGAGCTCGGTCTCCGAGCTCTGTGAGGAGGTGGTACAGCCCAATAATGGCGATGGGACCGCTAGTACCCCGAAATCCGGGGATGGAACATTTTTAGGCTCCAATTTTGATGCCATTGGGGCCTATAAAAATCCCACCCTTTTCTGCATGAAAGGGCACGAAAACCATTGAGATAATCTTGAGTTATTAGGGTGTAAAAGTATTGTAAACAAGTGCTAGAGTCCTCCTCCCTTTCTAAGTTTTGAGATCATACAAGAGAGGTGTAAGACTTGTAAGGGTTTTCTCCTAAACCCGTGAAAAGGAGAAAGCATTGTAAAAGAGGTGGTTGGTCTTCACCTATTGAAGGAAGGCCTTATTGTATGCCGGATACCTCATCGGAGGAGGAATCAGAAAGTGGATGTAGGTCACGTTGACCGAATCACTCTAAATTTTGGTTTGCTTTTCATTTGTGCAAATTTACTTTACTGTAAACCTCCTTAATCTTCTCTTGCACTTTTACGAAAGCTTTCGAGTTCAACTTCTCTCAGAAAAAAATTAAATCGAAATCATTTTCGTCGGAATCGGTTTTAAACGAAACGAACAATTTTCTAAAATATCGAAAGTTCTCTACTGCACTAATTCAGCCCCCCTCTTAGTGCCGCTCTTGATCCTAACACTAATGACCTATGAAATGACATGCAATGCACATAAAGAACTTAAGAACCACCTTCCAAAGGACAAGAAGGATTTCAGACTAAAAACAATTAAAAACCACTCGAGCATAAGCTCAAGTGATGGTGAACTTGAACACCTCTCTGTGAAATTTAAAAAGTTCATGAAACAAAAATTAATGAATAAAAAAAGAACTACATGCTATAAACATAAGAAGAAGAAGGTGACTTTGGATGAATCGAGCTCCTCCGAAAACGAGGAGAACATCAACAAAGGCGAAGTGGCAAACTACGTCTTAACGACTTTCTATAACGAGGTAAACAACTCAAACAAAACTCTCTTAGTTTTCTTTGAAATTACTTGATGTTCTTCATGAGTTAGTTTTTAATTTAGTTTAAAAAAATTATATAAATTTCTTTTTGAAAATTACATGTTTAATAATGTAATGAAAATGCAAAAATTGGGATCATGCTTTTTATGATCATGAAAATTGCTTGTTTTATGATAAAAAATAAAATGATTTTAAATGCCTTATGAAATCATGCTTGATGTTTTAATGATATGAAAATACAATAAAATGTTAGAGTTAAATCCAATGATTAAACCTATGTATGTTTTTTTTTAAGAAGAAATAATATGTATCTTGTTGATTTCCGATTTTGATTGAAAATGTGTTATGTTTAATGAGATCATGCTTGAGGCTTTAATGATGTAATGAAGTAATAATGCACATCTTGATGATTTCCGTATTGCCTTTTGACTTTGATTTTAATTGAAAATGCTCTATGCAATAATGCATGATATTTTAATGACATAATGATGTAAGACATAATGAAAATGTTAAATGATTTTGTATCATTTTTGATGATTTTATATTATGCATGAGAATTTGAAGTAATGATTTGAAATCATATGTTTTAGAATTACATGTTATACCATGAAAACTTGAAAATGTGTTATGTTTAATGAGATCATGCTTGATGTTTTAATGATATGAAAATACAATAAAATGTTAGAGTTAAATCCAATGATTAAACCTATGTATGTTTTTTTTAAAGAGGAAATAATATGTATCTTGTTGATTTCCGATTTTGATTGAAAATGTGTTATGTTTAATGAGATCATGCTTGATGTTTTAATGATATGAAAATACAATAAAATGTTAGAGTTAAATCCAATGATTAAACCTATGTATGTTTTTTTTAAAGAGGAAATAATATGTATCTTGTTGATTTCCGATTTTGATTGAAAATGTGTTATGTTTAATGAGATCATGCTTGATGTTTTAATGATATGAAAATACAATAAAATGTTAGAGTTAAATCCAATGATTAAACCTATGTATGTTTTTTTTAAAGAGGAAATAATATGTATCTTGTTGATTTCCGATTTTGATTGAAAATGTGTTATGTTTAATGAGATCATGCTTGATGTTTTAATGATATGAATAAGGGGATGCATAAAGATGCTAGCTCGCACAATTCAAGAAGAAAGCAAAAATTGTACTTCTTAAAAGAGAAGAAAGAACTTGCTTCTTGAACATCTTAAATTGTTAATTTCCATGTTGTAAAATGATGTAACATTTTGTTAGCTTGCATTTTTGCAAAGGAAGAAAAAATAATCGCACTTCTCGAAAGAGAAGAAATTGCTATCTTGAACATCACCGAGAATTGCTAGCTTGCAATCTCAAGAAGATGCAAAAATATGCTATCTTGCATATCACAAAGAAAAGCAAATTTGTAAACTTGCACAACTCTAAATCGTTGCTAGTTTGTATGTTGCAAAACTTGCTTTCTCTTTCAAACACTTGCTAGCTTGAACATTGCAAAACAAACATGCTAAACTTGCACATCTAGCAAAATTTACAAACTTGCAAAACTCAAAATTTTTGCTAGCTTGCATGATGTAACACTTGCTAAATTTTCTAGCTTACATATTGCATGATGATAAATGCAATGTTTGACATTGGATATCTCAAACATTTGATAGTTGGACCTCTCCTTTTTGTTGATAATAAAGGGGGAGAAGTATGATGTTATGCATAAGTTTATGATAACATGTCACTTGGATTCTTCAATCCAAGAGTTTCTATCAATATGCCATATTGATAGAGAGAGTTTGTTTAAACTTCGGGAGTTCAGGTTAACTCCATCATCAATTTGTTGTCATCATCAAAAAGGGGGAGATTGATAAATGTTTATGATTTATTCTATGTTTTGAATGACGCAAGATTCTTCGATCAAGATGAGACAATTAAAGAAGGAAGAATCATGTTGGGCCGGAGGAACATGTCAGAAGATTGGATATCGAGCCAGAGGATTGGTCGACGTATCGACAGAAGGTTTCGAGCCATGGATTTGGGTATTAGGCCAATATGAGTGAATATTGCGCCAATGATATCGGAGTGGAGGAGTCAACTGGCCGATTGGGCAATAGGTCGCAAGAGAGGATGATGCGTCGAAGAATCAGACGAAACATCAAGGGACTAATGACATGTCGGACAACATGATTCATGCTTAGTATTAATTGTCTAGATCGAAGTGTGTTTTTACAAGTGTAAGATTAACTACGATAGCAAGGCATAAAGCAAAATAATGTCTTGGAGTCAAGAACACGATTTCGTTGGGAGTTTGAGAGTTTGTCGGAAGTCCGGATGTTCGTCAAAAATTCAATCGGAATTGATCGAGAAGTCCCAGATCTTGCCAGGGAAGCTCATGAAACTCGCCAAGAAGATCGTCGTGAAGTCTAGGAGCTTGCTGGGTATCCATTGGAACATTGCTAAGAGATCGTCGGAAGTTTGCTGGAAGATCGTTGGAATCTCGCCGAAAGAAACCTAGACTTACAGACTTTATTTAGCTTAGTAAATATCTTAAAATTCATAATTAGTACATAATTGAGATTAGAATTAGGCCAACCCAATTAGGGGATAGTTGGCCTAAGTTTGGGCTGTGTTGGGCCAAGAGAAAGGCCCAAACAGTGACCAAACAGGTGAAACCGTCATGGCACAATCTCCGAGACTATGTTAGGCGATGGTACCGCCCAGACACAGTCTTCTAGACGATGGTATCGTCCAGTGTTAGACTATAGGTGGTGGTACCGCCTATGCACTGAAATTTTGGGGGTTTGAATTTTGGGCTCCAAATTTGAATATATTTGGGGCCTATAAATACCCTAGCTATTCCTGCATGGATTAGAAAGAAATATTGAGCAAAACCCTATGATTCTAAAGTTGTAAACCTTAGAAAGTTGAGTTCCCTCCTCCCAAAGCATAGAGAGAGTTCTAAGGGAGGTATGAGAGGGATACCTTGTAAAAGAAGGTTGTAAAAGGTTGTCTCCTAAACTTGTGAAAAGTAGAAGAGGGTGTTGAATCTCATATTCTGATGATGAAACCACTTGATATGTGTTTATGATTTAATCTGCGTTTTGAGTGACGTAGGATACTTCGATCAGGATGAGATAATTAAAGCAGGAAGAATCATGTTGGGCCGGACGAACATGTCAGAAGATTGGACGTCGGGCCGGTGGATTGGTCGACTGTATCGACAGAAGGCTTCGGGCCGTGGATTCAGGCATCGGGCAAAGAAGAGCGGAGATTGTGCAAAGGATATCGGAGTTGCGGAGTCAATTAGCCGATTGGGCAATATGCCGCAAGAGAGGACGATGCGCCGAAGAATCGGACGAAGCGTCGAGGGACCAATGACATGCCAGACAACTTGATTAATTGCTTCGGATTAATTGTCTCGATTGAAGTTTTGTTTTATATATGCAGGATTAACTACGATAGCTTGAAGACATAAAGCAAGTCTACTGGAGTCAAGTTCGATGGGTGTTCGAGAGTCCGCCGAAAGTCCGAAGAATCGTCGGAAGTGATGCCGGAACCAACCTAGAAGGAATTGGGGACTTGCTGAAGTTTTTGGAAGTCCACCGGAGAGATCGTTGGAGGTTCACGGACATCATCAAGAAGGTTCGGCTACTTGCCAAAGACTCGCTGAACTCGCGACAAGACCGAGAGCCTGCTGGGAGTCCACTGGAAGAAATTCGAGGGTGTATCGGAAGTTCGTCGGAAGTTCACCGGAAAGCTCGCCGAAAGGAAACTCGACATTGCCGGTTAAAAACCTGCTTAGGATTATGTTTTAATTTTGTAGTTTACATATAATTAGGGTTAGGATTAAGGGTTAATCCTATAACCCGGTTAGGGGCCAACTAGGCCTGAATATAAACTAGTTTGGGCCAAATTTCAAGCCCAAACAGTGACCCATAAGGTCAGGCGGTGTCACCACCCAGAACCCGAAAAGTCGGGCGGTGGTACCACCGGACTGGGCGATGGCACCGCTAGTACACGGTCAATATGACATTGACAGGTGGTAGCACCGCCAACTCCGGAAACCCAAAGGAATTCAAAATTTGGAGCCCAAATTTGAATCCTCTTGGGGTCTATAAATACCTCTCAATTCTCAACAGAGAATACACCTTTTTTTGAGAAGTTATAAGTTGAGAAAAAGCTTTAGCAAAGCCTTGTTTTCAATAGTTTAAGTTTTCACCTCCCTCTTTCTCTTTTAAAAATCTATAAGAGTGTGAACCACTTGTAAAAAGGTTGTAAGAGAGGTATTTGGTCCTTCCCCTTCAAAATGATTTGCTAGTGGAAGTTGTGAGCCTTATCGAAGAAGGCTTCACGAGTGGATGTAGGTCATTTAACCGAACCACTTTAAATTGGTGTGTTCCTTGAATGTGTGAGTGTTTAACTTTCTGAAACCTTTATTTACATAGTAGTAAGCTTTTGGTTTTCATCTCCTTACTTTACTCGAGCTACTTTTACTAAGTCATTCCTTGTTGCATCGAAATCTCTACACATTTACGAAATCATTTTTAAACTTATGAGTTTTAATTCGCTGCACTAATTCACCCCCCCCTCTTAGTGCCGCTCCGATCCTAGCAATTGGTATCAGAGCTAGGCTCACTCTCATATTTGGTTTGATACCCAAGAGAGATGGCTTACTCCGGCATGCATGAGGGTCATTCTATTACACGTCCGCCTATATTTAATGGGTCGGATTACACGTATTGGAAGACTCGAATGAGGATCTTCCTCATTTCCATGGATTTCCAGCTTTGGATAGTCGAAAATGGATTTCAAAAATCTTCTCTTCCGATGAGTGAATGGGATGAATCGGAGAAGAAGGTTTTTTCTTTAAACACAAGGCTATGAATGCCTTGTTTTGTGCATTGGACAAAAATAAATTTAATCGCGTTTCAATTTGTGATTCGGCTTTTAATATTTGGAGAACTCTTGAGGTCACTCATGAAGGCACTAGCCGAGTGAAAGAATCCAAAATCAACATTCTTGTGCACTCTTACGAACTTTTCCAAATGAAACCGAGTGAGTCCATCGGAGACATGTACACCCATTTCACGAATGTTATCAATGAACTCAAAGCTCTTGGTAAAGGTTTTTCTAACTTTGAACTAGTAACTAAAATCTTAAAATTCCTTCCAAAGAGTTGGGATCCAAAAGTTACGGCCATTCAAGAGGCTAAGGACCTTAAAACATTTCCTCTCGAAGAACTTATTGGGTCTCTAATGACCTACGAAATGACGTGACATGCTCATGGAGAGCTCGAGAACCCCCTTCCAAAGAACAGGAAGGATATGACACTTACATCACAAGAAGACCACTTGAAAGGAACATCAAGTGATGAGGATAGTGATGACAACATTGCACCTTTAACTCAAAATTTTAAAAATTTATAAGAAAGAATAAATTTTAAAATAACACCAAAAACAAACTTGAACATAAAAAGGACCAAATAATATGCTACGAATGCAAGAAGCCGGGGCACTTCAAAAATGAATACCCCTAAGCCAAGAAGAAGCAAACGAAGAAGAAGAAAGCTTTAAAAGCGACTTGAGACGATTCAAGTGATTTTGAAAGTGAAGAAGCTAGCAACAAAGAGGAGGCAAACTTCGCGCTAATGACTATAGGAGAAGAGGTATGTGATTTAATTAATGAAGATTTATCTTTCGATGAACTTTCTATCGCTTTTCATGAATTATTTGATGAGTGTAGAACTATCAGTAAGAAGTTCAATCTATTAAAGAAATAACATGTCTTACTCCAAAATAAGCTTGATAGTCTTCAAACTCCTCCATGCTCTAAGTGTGAACACTTAGAAGTAATAAAAAATAAAAATTTACTACTTAAAGAGACCTTAAACAAGTTTAAAGTCGGTAGCAAAGGCTTGGACTATGATCCTTGCAAACAAGGGTCACGTTGCAAATAGAAGTGGAATTGGTTTGTGAAGAGGATCTCACCAAAAACCTACCACCTTCATTAAAGGACCCACATTACATGTTTCACCTCATTTGAAATGCAACTTTTGTTATAAATCCGGACATGTTGTTTACAAATGTCCATTTAAGAAAATTAGTCCACATAAGTTGATATGGGTTCCTAAAGAAACTATTAATAGTTCAATAATGAATAACAAAATTAGTAGATCAATTTATAAGGCACCCAAAATCAAATGGGTACCTAAATACCATCCTCTTTTATAGACAAACTCACAAGCTAGGAGCAAGAGATGGTATCTTGATAGTGGATGCTCGAGGAGATCCATCTCATTTCTCTATGCTCACTAGCAAAGAAGAATGGTACGTCACCTTCGGAGACAACAACAAATAACAAAATGATTTTGGTAGAAAAATACCTTATGCTCAATGAAACCATGATTGATGAATATGCTTTATGATGAATAAATTTCTTTGCCTTGTATGTCTTATCATGATAATATTTTGAAAATAAATGAAATCATGTTTGATTTGAAATAATACATAATGATCATGCTTAATGAGTTTTCTTTCGAAATGATGCATGATGATTTTTGTGATTATCGAACTTTACGATCTTTTGAAAGATCTTTTTCGGCGTTAATGAATGATGCATGGATTTGGGATAAAAGAAAAGAACAAGCATGTATGAAATCAATCAATGAGTTGAAACAAAAGGAGGAAAGCATTTTTCTTGAAAATTTTTCTTTTTCTCTATCTTATCAATTTTTCACTAAGAGACCAATAAAATTATTTATATCTTTTTGAATTTCTTGAAAGTAAAGTTGAGAGTTTGATAATTTTGATGATTTGAATTTGAAATAAGTTTTATCAAAATCATGATATTGTTTTCTTGGAATAACATGAGATTACCTTTGATGATCATTTTGATTATTTTGATTCATGGAATTTTGGATTAATGACTTGATCTTTCATTGTTTATGAGATGGTTGAAATCTTTGTACCTTTGAATTATTCCCTTCTCACCTTCATAAAAATGCCTTATGAAATAATACATAATGATCATGCTTAATGAGTTTTCTTTCGAAATGATGCATGATGATTTTTGTGATTATCGAACTTTACGATCTTTTGAAAGATCTTTTTCGGCGTTAATGAATGATGCATGATGATTTTTGTGATTATCGAACTTTACGATCTTTTGAAAGATCTTTTTCGGCGTTAATGAATGATGCATGATGATTTTTGTGATTATCGAACTTTACGATCTTTTGAAAGATCTTTTTCGGCGTTAATGAATGATGCATGATGATTTTTGTGATTATCGAACTTTACGATCTTTTGAAAGATCTTTTTCGGCGTTAATGAATGATGCATGATGATTTTTGTGATTATCGAACTTTACGATCTTTTGAAAGATCTTTTTCGGCGTTAATGAATGATGCATGATGATTTTTGTGATTATCGAACTTTACGATCTTTTGAAAGATCTTTTTCGGCGTTAATGAATGATGCATGATGATTTTTGTGATTATCGAACTTTACGATCTT
>PYDT01001223.1:0-18988 GCA_004837865.1 Musa balbisiana
TCGGACTCCGCCACACCGCAAACGATGTGCATCTGGACGACACGCACCGAGTGCCCAGTCGCTTCAGTGAGACTTGCGCCAAGGTAAAAGCGGCTCTTTTCCTCGTCTATCTCGTTTGGGATGGCTGGAAGGTGATGTATCGGGAGTGATGTGACTTTGTGAAGCTCAGGAAATTTGCGTTGAGTGTGTGGTCGTTCCGTATGCTGTGGGAGTGAAGGAAGGAAAGAGGGCGGTTGAGGCTGAGGAAGAGGAAGGAAGGAGAAGAATAGAGCAGGGAAAGAGTAAAGAGAAAGGATGATAAGGAGATAAGAGGTAGAGTAGAGTGCAAGAGATACCAAGAGCTAGAGAGAAGAGAGGAAAAGTAGAGGAAGGAAGAGAGAGAGAGATAAGAGAATAATGAGGATCAGGGTGGACGGGGGTTGGAGGTTGGTTGGAGGGAAGGGGGTGGTGGAAGGGGGGAAAAAAGGAAGGTTGGTGGAAGAATGGAAACTCGCACTCGGTAGGGTGGTACCATGGTGGACATCAGGACGGAGCAGGTCTTATATGCACGGCGGGGACACGGCGGGACGCACGGAGCGGCGGGGACCGACGACGACTCGGGCTCCCTCGGTTGTTTGACCGGCGCCCCGCAGGAGGGGCCCGCAGAGGGAGATAATGGAGAGGGGGGGGGAATTCGTTCAGGGAAGTTCCGGGTGTGCCAGAGGAGATGAGGGGTGACATCGACGCGGGAGCACGGCGGCCATCGCGTACGAGGATGGCTACTCCCGTCCTGACGGTCCACGTCCCCAGATTGGTTTGGTGATGAAGGTCGCCAGGGGATGGTGGCTCCAGCTCGCCCGTCGAGGATTTGCAGGAAGAAGATGACGAGCCATTCATGCTGTGGCCCCCCCCTCCGCGCCGCTCTTGAGAATGCATTAAGCATTAGATATGATTTGATCCGCCCGTCGCGACTTTGCGTTGATTGATGAATTGAAAAATGTTGCGCAGTAGTAATGCATCGGCAGCGCTCCAATCAACATTGTTTGAAGATGGCAGTGTTTTTTTTTCTGTTGTCTGTGGATGATATATGTCTTTGCTGTGATGATATAGTATTCATGCAACTTGTGGGAAGTTAAGAATCAGTCATTTATCCCTCGAGTGTAATGTTATTTTGTGTTAGCGAAGTGACTATCTACATAAAGAAATCGTTTGTTGTGAAGAGGGAGAAGGAGGTGTGAGATGGGGGTGAGATAGTGACATTAATTTCAGCGTCGGGAGGATAATCAAATGGCAGCGGGAGATGAGCTCTCGAACAACTGTAGTTATTATACCCACATCATGTCCTGGTAGGTTGTAAAGTTTTAAGGGGCGCGGTCCGGGACGGCTGCCAACAGTTTGGACTAGGGGTTGGCTCGTATGACGACCCCCATTGTACCCTGCGTCGCGAGTTACCATCCGGACTAGGGTGAGGTTATTCCGGGTCACCTAATATGATTGGATCATACCAATAGGAGATTATACATGATATTATTTAAAAATAAATTCTGTTAACTGCTCTAACATAGAAGAAGAGTTGTCCTTGTGTGTTAAGATGAAGGTATTAAACTATGAATTTTAGGAGGAATGTGATCGTAGTCATTTTGAAAACCTAATTTAAATATTTTATATTAGAGAATTATAAAACTATTTAGTCCCACAGTATGAAACCAAAGGGCTTATAAATCTGTAAGATCTTCATTACCCTCAAATTTGGTATTTAGGATTCACATGCTTCCAAAAGGATCAAAAACCGTGTTATGTAAATATGTTCATCGTCCAAAGCAGACAAATCCTCGGAGCCTACGAGTTTACACCAATGATCGATCAACCAAATGGTTCCTTATCAGATTGGTGCTAGAGGAGGACTCGTCGGCACTCGGCCCAAGCAACCCCTATTGGAGAAAAGCATTGATAAAAACTATTTAGAGCCTCATATTCCGAAACTAATATAGACAATGAAGCACAAAAAATGGAATGATCTTTGAAGTGCCTTCGGTACAATAGGGGCTCAGTTTTGTCGGTCAAAATTTTTCGAGGGAGATGATCTGTCTAGCAGTTCAAAATATATGAGACACGTTCGCTGTCTGTAGTAAGAAAAGGATTTGGCCATCAAGTATTGAAGCTATTTCACATAAAATAATTAGCCCCTTGACACTTTCTCCGTCGAAGTGGATGAACGAAGGAAGGAATAGAAATGCAATAATCGAAGCTACCTTCGCACTTCTTCGATCGGTTTATAAAAGATCCTTCTGCGCCAAATGAAGAGAAGCTCTCTATAGCTGAAATTCTCTGCGCTTGTGATTGAAGGACGAAGGATCAGTGTGCGCCTTGAAATTGTCGTTCGTACTGACCATTGGAGGCTCGGGGAGCACTTCATCGGGGCTTGGTCGAAAAGTTGGCAGATTTTACGGTGTGCAGTTTGGGGCGAAGGAGGAGCTGCAAGATGATCTCATCAAGCTAAAAGATTCCCTGCACCAGATTCAGTTCACCATCGCAGAGCCGAGAATATCTGGATCCAAAGAGAGGACTTGAGAGGGGAGATCAATGAGTTGCTGACCAGATCAAGAAGAGGCCTACGATGGCTGACGACCTTACTGGACGAGTTCCACTCGAGTTCGCAACAGCAGGCGGAGCAACGACGAGGACAGGCAAGTCACAATCATCTTACTTCTAGCTCCCTCCGAGGAAAGGAACAAAGAGAAGCTTTCATGCGTGGTGGTGTTTACCCATCGGCTTGTTTTTCGGTAGAGAAAATAATGCCGACGATGTGAACAGAGACGGGAAATCGAGGGAGGTAGATAGAATTGCGATGCATTACAGAATGTCATGGCTTCGCTAGAGGCAGACGGCAGAAGAATAAACAGTGAAACATCAGAGACTCGAGAACAACTTCCGCTCCAATTGCGAATACAAATGTTCGGACGGGAAAAAGAGCTGAAAGACTCGTAGACTGCTGTGGCAATAGCCCCATGGACCCCTTCTAGAAAACCATAGGTTCTGTCTTGCGCAATTGTCGGCATCGGCTGGGGTCGGAAATACTACTCTTTATCAGCTTGCATGCAGCCACGAGAGCATGGGGAAAATTCAGACATAAGATTTGGGTGGGTATCTGATGATTCATGTGGAAAGGATTACCAAAGAGATCGTCGAGTCTGCAACCAGAGGAAGTGTGATTCCAGGATTGTGGGACACCCTTAAAAAGAATCTTTAAGCCATTTGACATTTCAGATCGATTTGTTATCTAACTCTTTCCCTGATGACGTGGCGCAATGGCCGTCCAGAAAAACACAAAGTGTGTGATAGGGCCTTTTGTGATGGCCGCATTTGAGAATGGGGAGTACAAGCACAAATTTTGGGTGACGACTCGCCCTCGAACTAAGAGCCGTGCAAAGACATATTTCGCCCACGAGGGAAACCGATTTCCATTCTAAACATGCCCTGGGACCGGGGGGAGTGCTGCTGTAAATTCGCCCTTCAGAAGTTGCATTCGGATCCACAAAAACCCCGGAGGACCACTCCACACTGGGCCATTCCAATAAGATCCCTTTCCGCAAGCTGGGGCGGGTTTGCCCACTTTGCAAGTAGAACGTGGGGGCGGCCTTTGTTTTGAAAATGTGAGGATGGAAAGAGCGGGCATTGGAGAAGCAATACAGGAGTGGTTGAAAATCTGGAAACTCCCACAAGAAAACGGAAGATGAATTCCTGCCAGTCCTCCGGGATAAGCTTAACCAGTATCCTTCCTGTCCACACGCTCAAGCGCTTGCCTTCGCCTTTGCTTGCTCCCTGGGATTTGCCCCAAAAGATTACCGAATTTAACGAAATCGCCTTTCAGAATTTTGGGAACATGGCCAACGATGGCCTTTCCATCTGAAACCCCCGGAAAACCCATTTAGGATGGAAAGATTTTTAGGACCGCAAAATTAGCTGTCGCCAAGCTGTCCCGCAGATTCTTTTTCCTTTCAAAAAGTCCCCCAAAAACCCTCCCCCACTTTGGATTTTATTTTTTATTAGATGCACGATCCTCATACATGATCTTTGCGCCGATTTGGATCTCCGCCGGGTGAGTTCTTTCCAGGCTACGCAATAGAACACCTCACGCGAAGTTTGTCCCTTAGCACGCCCTTTCGTCCCCCCCCATCTCTCCGGGTTCTTTTTGCAAAGGATGGTTGGAATTCAGAAAAGGCCTTAAATGGAAAAGTTTTTCCCCCTTTTTACCCTTACAAAATTGAGGGGACCCTAATGCCTGTCCCGTCCGGAACGACAAAGAGTCCAGGCTTTTTTGCCTGGCCTTGCTTTTCACCTTGGCCTGGAAAGACTACAGAACATTCCCGCGTTGGCTGACTTCCTGCAAGGGAACTGCGCCATGGAAGACTTTTTGCCTAGACATTGGAAATGACCTAAAATACCACCCTACGTACCCTCGACATTCCGGGAGGAAAAAAATACTTTTCGAAATTTCAGAGGCCCTGCCCCTAGTTCCTTGGTGTGAACCCCTCCACAATCCTGGCAACCTGGATTACTACAAGCCCCCTGTCCCCACCTACAGAAGCTTCCCCACAGGGGAATAGCAAGCTTGATTTCCAAGCTGAGGAAAATTTCATGCAGAAAAAACATCTTTTTCCACGAAAAATTAAACGAAGGTTTTGGGAAAAGCTAACTGTCTCTTCAGAAACCTTTAACACATTCCATTGTTGCTGAGGAAAGCACGGGGCCCACCAAATCGGCAAAAACACTCACGGGTTTTTTTTGACGCAGCCCTCCAAAACGGAAAACCCCTCGGATTAGAAAATCTGGAGACGTCCCGTAGCAAGTAGGAAGCGCAAGAAGGCCTTGGACTGAAACATCAAGCTTTACTCGTTGAATTGGAAGCTGGAAATGGTTGTCCTGACCCGCAACAACTCCCCAAACCTTTTTCAAACAACCGTTTTTTTTGCCCTCCCGCCCCCCTTCTGGGAAGGTTAAACTTTGAAAAAGGGTCCCTTGCCAACCACATCAAGCTTCTCAAAAGACCCTGGTTAATCAAGGGTTTACAATGGGGTGTCCAGAATCCTCCACCAGTTTGGCCTTTTGGAAGGCCAAAACTGCTTTACCCAACTTGGGAATTACCTTACACTAAAAACCAAAAACTGTAAAAGATGGAACTGAAATTTTTTCAATGCATGGAACCGCGATCCCTCGTCCCTTTCAAGGGTCCCTTTCGCATGGAGTGCATGTTCGGCGAGGAAAAAGTGAACAGGTCCCACTGGCCTTCCCTCTCGTGCACAGAACAGAGGCCAGTGTTGTTGTTCCCATGGTTTGGGAAGAAAAGCTTGTGTTTTTCGGAACGACATGGCGGCCATTGGAAGAGTTGGTCTTGGAAACGATTGGCGGAGTATTGTTTTTTCCCTCCTGAGTAAAACCCTCGAAAATTACAAGAATGCCGCCAAAGCTTCGGGAGGGTATTTTGTCCCCCCCCCCTCCTCTTCCTCCTTTCGCTTTACAAAAACTCGAGGTTAGGACCAAGTTTTTTTTGTTGACATAATTGACCGGACTTAAAATGGGAAGGAATCGATGGAAGCAGCATGAAATTTCCCCGGAGCACCTACGAAATATCAAAACTATTTACATTGGGGAATGTAAGAACTAGCCGTGTCTCTGCCGGTGGATAGGTTTTTAGAGAGCTCCACTCCTTGGGAAAACCTGTTCAAGACAAAGGCTGCCCTGTTTGCTCCATGAGCAAATGAACCACGAGTATGAGGACATTGAAAGCTACCGCTGCCGCCCTCAATTGAATCGTCACTAGATTTTGGATCGACTGGTGGAATCTTCGGCAAATCCTGCCTGGGCCTGCCCTGCACAACCTCCCCCCCTCCATCTGACCCTAATTTGGGAGATAGGGGTTAGATGTCCATACTTTTGATGTCCCCCCCGCTCTTTCCCAGAGTGCAAATGCCTCCCCCGGAAAACCAACCTCCAATGTCCCCTGAGCATACCAAGCATTGTGACGAGGTTGACCATCTGGTGGGGGGCCTACGAGTTCCTTCAACTCCCCCAGATTTTTTTTGACCATTCTTCAGAGCCCCCAAGCCTTTTGCTGGTTTGGGAACGAAGGGCACCCGGCAAAGGGCGGTTCTTTTTGCCCCTGGCTCACTTAAAAAAGTTCGAACGAACCACTGGCCGCGCTCAAACCCTGTGGGCCCGTAAGCGATGGGGCACTGCCTCCCGCCCTCCGTCATTCTCCGCAATCAATTCCCCTCAACCACAAACGAAACTGAAATGTTTCGACGGGGAGGATCAGGACGTTGGCCTTCCGAAATCCTCACGGTTGTCAGAAAACCCCTGCATTTCTCCTGTTTGCCCGGAAAATCCCTCCACCTTTGCCCGCCGACAGATTGCCACGCCCAAAATTTCGATTTTTTCCTTTCGTACGTTTTTTTTTTAAATTTGATCGAAAGAATGTTCCTCGGAAATTCGATCTCTTGCCCGGAGAAGGGGCTGCCCACCGTCCCCTCACGTATCTAACAATTTTCGAAACGGTTTTGCCATCCCATTTTTGAAACGGAGCAAAAGCTGGAAAAAAATGCAGGTGGCGGAAGATGCAAAGGGCTCAGGTCGCTGGTGTGGGGTTAAAGGAAAATACAAATGAGCTTCCCGAAATTTGAAAGGAATAACCTTTAACCTTAATCCCCCCTCCGCCTTAGCAAACATCGGTCACCCGTACTTTTTTTCCCTTAAAAAATCAAATATTAAATGTTTTTTTTTATATTTTTATAAAAAATAAATATTTTTTTTTTATTTTTATTTTTTTTTTAAAATTACGATCCATTTCCTATCGAATAAAAAATATCATATGTATTATAAATATATATAATTTCAATTATAAATCAAATAATATAAATAATCAATTTCTTAAACTTTTTCAAATCAACAAATCAAATAATATAAAATAAATAAATAATAAATAAAATATTTTTTTTCCTAGAACCCTTGTCTCATAAAATTTCCTAATGAAGCATTGCTTACAATTTTGGTTTTTTTTTCAAGAGCAAAAAACACAAACAACAAACAACAAAAGCAAATATCAATGTTTTTTTCCAAAAAGTTCCCCCCTACATACTTCCCCTAGTAGTGATGTTACAGAGAGTTTTGTCCTGTTTCATGCAAATATGGAATACATAGTGGTCCCCATTAGCCATAATAAAACACAGCATTTCTCCCCTTGTGGTAGGTGTTCACCTTTGTCCACGTTTTGTGTTTTGTTTTTTTTTTTGAGCGTATTATGAAAACACAGTTTTCGAAGGTTGGGACCACACAGCGAAGAGTCCTCTTTTACACAAAGGGAAATGAATTACATGGTAATGGAAGAACAAATTGATCCTCGAATCGTAAGAAATATTCCCTCGAAGTATGGGGAGCAGTAGAAGATCTCCATTTTTGTTTTTTCCGCCTTTTTTAAGATTCATTTTACATTTAGTATACTTTTCTTCTGAAGGACCAAGCAAAAACGCAACAAATTAAAAAGAACAAAAATAACCAATTACACCACAAGAAAAGAGATTTTTTTTTGATAACAGCCCTACTTTGACAATCTTGTTGCAAAGTTTAAGAACCCCAGCTGAATTGCTACAATGCATCCTTCTTGTTTACTCCCCCCCCTGGGTGCTTTTGCCCCCACATCCAAAAATCCTCTGGTTGTTCACGAGCGCCGAATCCTTCTGTGAAAGAAATTTTAACAACTTCTCTCCTCTTTCGCTTTTCGGGGGACTTCTAAGGAAAGTCCGGCTTCCCATTTTTCTCTACACAAGATCTTGTGGAACAACTGCAAAAAAAACATCAAACATAAGTCCAAAACTGCTTTCTTGGTATTTTTTTTGTGGCCCTCCATTGGCCCTCTTCCTTTTTTTTTTTTTTTTTTCTAGCATTTTGTCAACCCAAAAAGGAAAATCTGTTTTGTATCTGAATTTTTCCCCTGCTTTCCCCTCCAAGTGCTGAACTGGAGACCTTTTCTTTCACTGAAATAAAAGGGTAATCGGAACTAATTATACCATGGTATCTTTTTTTATTGTCTTTCCTCCCCATAACTTTTGTACCCTTTTTGTACTCCAAATTATTTCCCCCCTTTCAATGATGAACAGTAAATTTCCAAAGGATCCTCCCCTTCATCAATAACTCTGTCTCCGAATCTGGAAATTCCCCGCGCAAGCTGATCCCCATAAAATTTTTAATGTTTTTGTTGGAACAGAAAAGTGCAAAGGGATCTTGGGTTGAAAACAGTATGGCGGAGAAAGGAACTTGAAACCATTAATGGAGAGGAGATAAGAAAACTTTTTTTGGTAAAAGTTTATTTTGAAAAAAAAAAATTTTATCCACGAGAATAAAGACTGAAAACATTAAATGGAGGAATAAAGGCAACCTTTTGTAGTTTTTTATGATTATCCACTACAAAGCTTTTTCTTTCTTTCAGGAGCAGTCACGTAAGTCCCCAAATTCAAAATATTTAGAAAAAAAAAACAGTTTTTCCCATTGAAATCCTAATTTTTCAGTAAGCTCTTTTATTTCCCACAGTTTGCTCATAGAAATGTTCAAGAGTTAGCTATAGGTTGTACAGACTATTTATCCAATCCTGCAATGGGGTTTTCAGGTCCCCTTATCGGATCCTTCAGCTAAACTGCAACAAAATGGACAGTTTGACCTCTCTTTGTGGATGGTTTTTGGAATGTTGTTTTTTTTTCCTTTTCCTTTATAAACCATGGTTTACCTCTCACCAACAATCCTCATTTTTAGTCAACATAAATTTTTTTTTTTGAAACAAAATTATTACTATAACTTTCTTTAAGCCCTCCCCAAGGAATTGTAAAACTTTAAAAAAATATTTCCCTCGACAACATTGTGGTTTTTTTCCATATTCCTTTCTATTATGTAACCTATATCTAGAAATATGGTGCCACATGCTGAAACCCTTTACCAACGCTAAGATTTCTTTTTTATTAACTTCCCGTTCATCATTTTCAACAAAAAAAAACCATTAAGAATAACTAGAAAAAAAGATTTTTTTTTATATGATACTCACACAAAACAAAATCTATAGACATAAGCACCTAATAGCTTTGCTCAATTGCCCCTTACTTAATATAATTTCTACAAGTCCCCTAACATGACCCGCATCTTTTTAATCAAACATAATTCAATTTAAATGTTTTCGGATAAGTTCATGGTACCTGTTGAAGGCCAATTTCAATTCTATTACAAACAACCTTTGTGGGGCCTCCCGAATAAATGCCCCAACTGCGTGCAAGACTCACTTGCCCTATTTTTCACCAGAAAGAGCTGTGTTCCCGACCAACTGGACCCGAAAATTTTGCCCATTCGCTTTTTAGCAAGTCATTAAGTTGTCCATCACCATAATTAGAGAATCTCTTCATAAGCCTAAGCAATGTCCCACCACCTGGAAAGTTGAATCCCAGTGGGCCACGAGTCCCCAGATGCTCAAAGTTGGACACTGTTCGGGCCTGGATTTGTAATCAATCTGTTTAAGCCTTTCAGCATCTAATTCCCTGGTAACAGCTACTCGTGCGGGCCAATTTTCTGATGTTTCCTGTCTTTCCCCAGCCCCTACTCCCTTATAGCGTCCAAGAGTAACGCCTTCATCCTTTTTTGAGCTTGGCAAACGCTGCTTTTGCGCAAAGGCCCCTTCACCAAGCCTAATCGTGGGTCCCCCCCCCCTGGTCCTTTTTGTTCCAAGGGCCCTCCTACCACCTGGACTTTTTTTGATCCATTTAAAATTCATCTCGGTTTTTGTGTAAGCCTAGCATTCCCCCACCGACAGCCACCAAACCCTCCTCCCTAAAGAAAGTGGTTTTTCAACACCAGTTTCCTTGAAAGCTGCAATATCCATAGGAAAATCCCCAATCTTTTTCAGAATTTCCCGACCTCCATGGGAAATCTCTTTCCCTAACAACCAGTTTACCAAACCCGTCTGACGAGTGGGGAAACCCTTTTCGAAAAAACGAGTTCCGCCCCTCACCAAACCGATCTGTTACCCAAACTTTGGCTGGAAGTTAAAAAATCCATGAAAGCCCATTTTGTAACTTGCTTTGAAGACCTCCCGGAGGAAATTTTTGTTCCAAATCCCCCGCATCATATTTCCCAAACTCCCTCTCCTTTCCAGATGAAATAGCCAAATCATGAGCCATTTTTGCTTCCACCACTCTCTCAAGAACCCCCCTAAACCTTTCTAAATTTTTTTCCTAGATTTTTTAACCAAATAACTTCATTCTGGGAAGCCCACCATGAATTCGCATTTTTTAAATGAAAAATTTCAAAAGAATGGACCACTTTTGCTAACCGCATGCCTTGCAACATTAGCTTTTGAATCATCCCAACTACAAGAAGCAAAATCAATTACATTATACAACAAAGATGGACAATCCCAAGAAACAATACTGTAGTTCTTTCCACAACCATAAAATTCCCTTGGCAATCCCTGGCCTTTTTTTCCTTATGAAAGAACTAAGACACCTTTTTTGTTTGTGTTGGGAGGTTTGGATAAATGTGAAGCCAAATTGGAAAATAAAACCTAAATATGCAAAAATTGTTTCAAGGATCTGAGGTCAAAGAATTGTAAAAAAAATGAAGTTTGAGAAATTTTTAAGTCAAAAAAAATTCAAAATTAAATTTAATCTGCAACTGGAGTGGGGATTTTTGGCTCCCATGTAAAGGCAACTGTTATGATTTTTGTTGCCATCTAATTTTTAAGAAAAGGAAACCAATTAAGGAAAACCCCTCCATTAATAGAATAAAAAAAGGGCCCTACCCATACACACCCCCCTTATCAGTTTTAATTTTTTTTAAAGAGGTTGGTTTTTTTTTTAACTGTGAACCTTAGTCCTCCCCAATTTTAAACAAAGAGCAATCTTAACTGTTTTTATACCAAGGTTTTGCTCCTCCTTTTTCTAAAATTACAAAATGATAACAATTATAAAACATTCCTTTGTAACCAATCGTTCTCCCACTACCAAAAAACTAAACATGAAACCAATTTTTTTTTAGAACCTACATTTCACAAACCAAACTCAGCATGGGGGGGATAAGTTAAAATGCCCCTAAAGAGCAAACCATATAATGAATAGTACATTTACTGCAGACAAAAATAAGGCAGACATGAATGAAAATATTTAAAAAATGTTGCACTTTTTTATGGGAATTAACCCCGGTAACATTTCATGAGACTGGGCTTTTTTTTGCCCTCTCCTAAAATTTTTGAGGGGCCCCAACTGGCCCTCTGTAAATCCGCAAGTCCCATTCGCCTCTACTTGCTCAATAAAGACCCATTCAGTGTTGGCATCAGATCTACGGACAATTTGTTTTGTTGACGACAGAAGAAAGGATCTTTCCTTACATACTTCAGTTTTGTGGGTCCGCTCAAATTTCAAAAACATTTGCTTTTTGATTCTTTTTTTGGCCTTTAGATAACCCCTTTGCCTCTGGCCCCCCCCGCTTTTTTTGTCCCCGAGCAAAATTTATCCAAGGTCCCCGCTCCACTTTCTTTGTAAGGGCCCCCTGGTCGTTTTTTTTTTATCTTCATTCCGGTAAATTTGGCCATGGGGGTTTATATCCCCATGAGTGTCCCATCTGAATTTTCCTGGAGTGGCTTGCTCCCCCATCACAGTTTTGAAATTGTGCCCCTCCCGAATTCATTACAAAGTTTTTACCTTCTGATTTTCTCTCCCTTTCACAGTTTAGAATTTTGGAAGACTGTAAAGCACTACAGGTAGTACCACTTTCAACCAGGGAAATCCAATCCCCAAAACTCCCTCTTCTCTATATTTTTTGGAAGATTTCTGGGGGGGGGGGGGAAGGCACTCCTTTACGGTTATGGAATGGTGCTTTTTTGTTTTTCATTAAAATCAAACGGCTGCTTTTTCCCTCTAGCTGTTTGGTGCCATTTTTTTCCCTTTGGAGCGAGGTCACGTTTTCACTTATAATGAAAAAAATTTCCACAGATATGATTTTTTTTTTTAAAAGATTCTTTACCTTTTTTTTTTTGCTAGGGTTTAAACCCTTAAATGTCGCCCTTTTCTTCTTATCGTTTTTTTAAGTTTCCCTGAAAGCTTCTAAAATCTGGCATCAAATTATCACTAATGAAAAGTAAAGATTGGTGGGGGGCAAAAAATGTATTAAAAAGAACCGAAGAAAGGAAAACATAAGAGACACTGCCTTTTTTTGTGTCTGCTGAAATTCCCATCTCCCTTTTTATCCTTCTTTCCATAGGTCATATTGCCCTCACATGCCCTATCTCTAACCGGGGTTTTTTTTTTCAAACCTGAAAAGTGAAATGCAATATAAAGACCTAACGGCAAAGAAAAATTTAATCTTTTTTTTGAGATCGTTGCTGGTTAAAAATATATTGAGGCCTAACTAAACTTGTTTTTTTTTCAAGTATACGGATCCATCAGGTACGAGGCACCTATACAAGTGTTATTTTTGGAAAACGAATAAACCGAGGTTTTACCTTCAACACGGCCAAAGGCCTCAATAGCAGTATGGTTTTGCTGTATCCCCATTCACCACGAAACAGTGGGTTCGATTGAGGAGGGCCAACCACACAACAGAGGTGTAATCAACAGCTGCCTAACCTGGTAAAAGCCCAGTGTCCCACTAATTCCCCTCAATAAACAATTCCAACGAAATAGTTGTTTTTTGGCAAGTCCTTTTGTTTTGCAATCCCTCCTAGACTGATTGCTCCTACCTGAAAAAATAACTCCCAGGATTTTTGGTTTCTTTTCCCTGATTGGAGTACACAATCCCAAAATTCCCGACGATGATTTTCTTTAAATTCAATCCACCATTTGCTGAAGAATCTTACATATATACCCTCAGCAAAAGTTATCTTAACTGTTTTTTTTATTTCCAAGCAAAATAGCTTTTGATTTATCATTTTCGTACGCAAACCATGATTTGGTGCCTTTTAGTTGTGTTTCAAAATTCCTTGGAGACTAAAACAAAAAAAAGACAATCAGATTTTTTTTTTTTTTTTGTTCAACACCAATTCCAGAATTTTTTTTTACAAAATAAATTCCTTCATTACATAAACTCAACCTGCCCTTTGGTTTTAGAATTTAAAAAGAACATAAAGCAGGGTTTCAATAGTAAACCGATTAATGCGGATACAGGATCTTTTTTTGATATAAACTAACACCAACTAAATTGTGGAAAACAACCAAAGAAAGTTTTTATACATTTTCAGATTAGAAAATTCTTCTGTAAATTCATATTCCAAACAAAAAAGAAAGAAATAAAATTATGTGAATAAAGAGAACCAGAATGGAATATATTAAAGCAAAAAAACAAAACCGGCCGGAATTTCTGGTCTTCCATCTAAAAGGCAATTCGATGGAAGGAACCAAGGTAAACAGAAAATAACGCAAACAAGCAATCCAAGTTTTTTCCCAAGATACTGGAACCTGCCAAAAGGCAAACAAAAAATTGCAAGCTCTCGTTTGCCCCTTTTAAATAAGTCAAGTAGGGAAAACAACTGAAAAATGAAGAGAAAATTTCCCCAAATGAATTCATCATCTTCAGTTTTCAAGATTGCAATACCGTGGTTTTTTTTTTTTGCTTTTCGACTGCCCATGGGGTCCCCCACCATAGAAAGATAATCAAGAAACTAATCCCAAAATCAGAGATCATGCAAACAGATCTTTGGCTAAAACAACCTACCATTCCTGTTTGTTCATAACCCAACAAATTAAAGCAAGCCAACCAACCTTAGCAAGGCTAAGTGACTGAAACAGCAATGCCCTTCTTTTATCTTAGAAAAGCTTCTGCCCACCAAGCATCCCTTACAGATCCTAGGGCACAACTTCTGGCAAAAAACCCACTCCTGTTTCCCCGTCCATCATCCCCTGCCCTCCTCCTTTGCCCACACCCGACTACGGCCCGCTTACTCCGCAGACTGCCCCCCCCCCGAAACCCCTTTCGCGAATGCACATGGCAGCCCCGCCCCCTGGGCACCGCTATTTTCCTGCTCCCCCATGGCCCTCAACACTGGCTTTCACTAAACAACGCCACCACCCGGGGAGACGGCCCCCTCCGCCCTGCCAGGCGCCGTCCCCCCCCACATATCGGCCGGCCGCCGGAGCGGAGGGGCGGGAATTAAGCTGGCGGGCGCACGGACCGGCGGGGCCGGACCCCCACGGCATGCCGGTCCGCGAATCCGGGAAGGAAGTCTGAGGCGGGCCTTGAAGGCGGGGCGGGCGGTATTTGTGGGCCATGAAAATCCTGTGGGAAGGTGGTCGGGCTGGAAGCGGCGGTCGGGTGTGGGAGCGGGCAAGAGGAAGCGCGAAAGTAGGGCGGGGGACTCCCGGCGAACCCCGTAGAAAGGTGGGTTTTTTTTTTCCTTGGAGCCCGGCGGGTCCGGGGGCTGGCGAGGGCAATGGAGGGGGTCCGTGGAATGAAGGGCTTGGTGAAAAGAAGCTCATGGGGAACGCCCGTCCCCGGCCGGGGGGTCCGTAAATATCCTTTCTTCCCAGGTCTTCCGACCGCGAATCTGTGAAGTGTTTCGCGGTCGGAAAGCCCCCTTTTCCGACATCGCCGACAGTACCCGCCGATTTTGAGTTTCCACCATTGCAAGATGAGGAAAAGGGAAGAAGAATTCTTGGGGGATTTTTGGGAAGAGGAGGAAGAATTGGAGGGTTTTATGGGAAATGGGGAAAATGGCACTTGGAGAGCTTTGAATAGGGTTCGGGAATGGAAATAAGTACCATTTTAAATCAGAGGAAGAAACAAAGATTTGGAATTTTTATGCGGCAAGGAAAGGAGGAAGAGGCAAAGCCAAGGGAAAAAAATGGGAAGAAAGTTTGGAGAGTTTTTGAAATGGAGAGAAGATAGGGAAATGGTTTTAAGAGTATTGGGAGATTTAAAGGGAGAGGGGTTTTTTTTGGTTGGATCCCCTTTTTTACCATGGGGTTTTTTGGACAAGGGAGAGGATGAGGAGAAATTTGCACGGGGAATGCCAGGGTGTGAATGGTTTTGTAAAGGTTTTAATATAATAATGGCAAGGGCTTGGCCTTTGTTGGCCAACCCATGGGTGAGGTGAGAGAGTTTTTAAATAAAGTGACCTATTTGACATATATAAAGGAAGAGAAAAGGAGAGAGAGATAGAGAAGAAAGAGAAGATAGAGCCACAAATGGTGGGGTATTGGTGGGGCCCATCCACGTAAATGAAGGGGAGTCATCCCCTATTGAAGAGATGTGGGTTGGTCTTTGCCCCATGGGAGGGGCGGAGAATCCCCGCATGTCATTTGTTTCCCTTGGGTTTTTCCCTTCCCGTCCCCATTTGCAATCCAGTGATACCTCTGCCCAGTCCCACTTGTTTGGAAATTCAATTTCTGAAGCCAATCCAATTGTTTTTTTGGTATTCCCTTTAGCCACTGTGGCCAGATGTCAGGTTCCCACTGGGCCTTTGGGTCACCCTCCATTTGGTTTTTGTCCCCCTGGAATGGTGTGCACAATTTCTTTTCTTGACAATCAAGAATTATGGTAAGCCAAACTCAGAGCCATGTTTTTTTTACGCCAAGTACAAGAATTTATATTGGTTTTTTCCATGGCTTGGCAAAGATTCCCCTGAGCTAGATTAAGAATTGCCTGGGTAAATTTCCATCTTTCCTCCCTTTTTGTTAAATTCCACCAAGGCTTGACTTGGGTAGAAGAACAGAAATGGAAAATTACTGTAGATTTAAAAATAGCATCTTTAAAGTTTTTCATTTTTTTTAAAGGCTTTTTTTGTTTTTTTTTTTTTCCCTGTGAAAAAACCTAAGTAATCTTGCCATGTTTGGTTGTTGCTTTTTTTTTTAATTTTTCAATTGAGCAGAAGCTTTAAACACAAGATTCTAGCAATCCCCTGAGTTTGTTTTTTGAACCTAACTTCCTTTTGTGATAAAATTGTCGCCAGAGATCCAGATGAAGTCAAAACAAGTGGAACATGGACAATGTAATAGCAGAACAAGAGTTAAAATTATGGAAGAAAGTCCTTTTTTTTCATAATTGGCATGAAAAGATTGCCCTGTATGATTGTCCCAGGTTTACTAACTAACTCTTCAAGAAGCTCAATGCAAATCTAATAACTTCAGGTTTGTACATACCTACAAGAGAGCACACAAAATCAATGTTTTGGTGAGGGGATCATGCCCCTTGCCCGGCCATGGAATTTCTTTTTTTGCAAGGTTAGGTGGTGGAGGCCTATGTTAAGAAGGTTGGGTAATAAAATTTCCCTATCAACATGATTTGGGCGGCTTATGAACATTTTTCCATTAATAGAGGTTTTCCTGGCCACACAACCTTTTTTTTTGATTAGAAAAAGAACCTTTTTGTTTTTCCAGTAATACAAATCCAACTGGGAAAAGTTTGGTGGGCCTTTGTAAACTAGGCTTTGCTGTGAACTCCACCAAATTTTTGCCAATGAAAAAATGCTTTGTTTTTTGTATTTTAACAGCTCAGTAAAGAAGAGAATTTGGGTAGAAAGATCATGCATCAAGTTTTTTGCCATTTAGGTTTGGGTGAAACCACTCATTTATTTTTTTGCCCTTACCAGCAAAAGATTTTTTCTGAGGTGTAATCAAGGTACTTTGCCACACATCTGAATTGACCACATTTTTTCCCCAATTGCTTTTGTTTGAAATCACCTTAATTTGGCTTCCATATTTTACACATTGTTTATGTTTTGGGGTGATTTTACAACACTAAGACCAGATCCATTTGTTTTAACTTCAATATTTTTGAGGAAAATCACTCCTGCAATGGTTCCCGACATAAAATAAATAATTAAATTTGGACTCAAAGTGTAAATGTCCCCATTCCCCTTTCTCATATTTTTCAAAATCAAAATAATGGGAAAAGAGCCAAAGAGGTCACCTGCTTGGAGTCAACAAAAATGAGAGCCCTTTCTTTTTCAGGGGGTTAAAATGGAACGCAGTCCCCCCCTGGCAAATGGAAAGTCCCTATCTTGTTCCCTACATGTACCCATTGTTGGTCTCTTGGCCTGAAGTATTCATGGTTCCAAGCCAATTTAGAAAAGGGGAACCAACCGTGGCACTGTGATTTTTTGCACAGTGGTACTAGCGATTTTTGGGTGGGTCCCACTTTGAAAGAAGGAACATTCCCGATACTTTTTTTTGTTCCCCCAGTCTTATGACACAACTATGGACCCAATTTTTTTTAGAACAAGTGGATTTCCCCCTATCGATAGAAGAACCATTGGGGGGAGCCCCAAAAATACTACTATACCCTAATTTTTTTTGTTTTTGGTGTAATTTTTTTAGAAAAATTAATAGTTTTATAGAAAGATAATTGTTAAGAAAAATATTTAGTCTTAAAATAACCCAAAATTTAATCCTGACTCCAATTTTTAAAAGATATCCTCCAATTTTAATTTTCAAATTTATTTGTAAAGAGGCTTTCCGATACTTTGCTTGCTTATGGAAATGGGAAAACCCATTTTTTCTTTTTTGTTGGGCCTTTTCGCCCCACGAACAGTATGGCTTTCTGCACTTGCTTGACAGCCCCAATTTATGTACCGTCATATCCATGGGAGGGCACGGAGAAGGATCAAGGACATATCCAGAAATAGTTTTATATGCTTTGATACATTTGTCATGGTTCGATGGAGCTTTCGGAATAGCCTTGTTGTTTCAAGAAAGAACCCGACCTACGGAGCTTGGACCTACAAGGGAGGCGCAAGGAAACGGGGAACGTAAAGATGTTGACGTCTTGGGACACAAAGAGATCAGGATCCCTCCAGATTGATAGAAGGGGGGATCGGAATTTTATCAAAACGGTTCATAATTTTCAAATGCACGGCATTAATGGCGGGAGGGAAATTGCATACCCACATGGTAATCATTGAAAAAACGTTAGTTGGATATAAGCCACATGAGACCCTTCTTGGATAACAGGGTTCGGCGCGCCGGCACGCGTTTCGACGCCGAAATCCATTAAAAAAATCGGATTTTTTTCGACGAATTTGCTCCGTTACCTTTCTCGGGAAATACATCGCCTTGCGTGGCGAAAGATGGAGGTGGTGAAGGAATCGTCTCGTTGTTGGGGCAGCGATGGCGGCAGAGCTCTACGAACTCCGCAATGGCACCTCCACCGTTCAAACTAACAATTTCGGCGACTACCATCACGTCCACCTCGTCACGATGCCAATGGTGATGAGTTCCTCACCCTATTGCCCTCTCGATCTTCTTCCCTCCCTCACAAGGGTCTCGTTCTCTTTTATGATGTTTATAACTCGATCTGGGTGTGCTTTGTAGTCTGCTGTGATTGGGTTTAATGGCAAGCTGGGGAATGTGGTGCTTGGTTTCGATACCGTCGAGCCGTATCATGTAAGACTTTTTTTCTTTTCTGTTTTTGTGAAATGATAATGTTTTCTGGGTTTGGATTTTATTTCAAAATTTAAAAAAAAGTTTGTCTTGTTTTTTGGGGTGTTTGAGGTATTATTGTGCTTGATGTGATGGTGGAACGTGATTTTGTTGGAATTTTATTTGAAACATTTGGACGAAAAATCCGAAAATTATCTTCATAAACCACGAAAGGATTATTTGTCCTAGAAGTTAGTCTTCATATCCTATCTTCTTTCTTGGCCCATATTATTCCGCCCTTTGTTCGATGGGACAAATTAGGGTTTGTGGTTAGACTTAAATGTTATAGGGAAGCAGAGCAATTTCCGTTCTTTTTGCTGTAAGGATAGGTGTGAGTTTCGGAAGGAGGAATATGGATTTTTCTTCCCTGCTTTTGTAACTACTGCTGCAATCATGAAGGAATCCGACTTGGTAGAATGTCTAGTGTCACTATATCCAATTAGATTTGACATTATCTCGACCGGTATATTCTTCAAAGCGTTCTGTCAACCAGATCATCAGTGAAGGATAGTTCATGCATGTGAAATCCTGGTTTATTAAGTGCGATGGATCAGAGCGGGCCGGGTCCCCTA
>PYDT01002034.1:0-18988 GCA_004837865.1 Musa balbisiana
CCGGTCCTTCTTTTCGCACTATTATGGAGGTAAAATAATGGGTTGGATAGTAAACTAATGGGAACACTTGGAGTCAATGGGTCAACTTGCTCCTATCGAAATAGGATTGACTACGGATTCCGAGCCATAGCACATGGTTTCATAAAATCCGTCGATTTCCCGATCTATTCGATCATAGCAGGTTTTACATGAAGAATTTTGTTCAGCATGTTCTCATTCGATACTGGTAGGAGAAGAACCCGACCTCGTATTGTTAAAAAAAGAGGGGAAGCAGAACCAAGTCGAACGATGGTATAGTCACCCCTTCTTCTTGCGCCCAAGTCTTACCATTTCCGAAGGAACTGGAATCTACATTCTTTTCATTTGTCATTCACAGAGTTCCTATGTGTTTTCCCACACCCTTTTTTGAGACCTCGAAAATAAATGGACAAATTCCTTTCTTAGGAATCTAAAAGAAAAAGATAATGGTAACCCCACCATTAACTAGTCTTCATTTCATTTATTTTTCTATTATAGAAATATTAATTTCATAGTTATAGAAATATTAATTTCATAGTAATTAGAAATACATGTCCATACCGACCAAAGTTTGAACTTACTATCCTCGTTGCCCAGCAGGCAAAGATTACCTCTGTGGAAAGACTGATTCATTTTCTCGTATCGACCTGAGGGTCCAACGTCCATTGCATTCCAGAATCCATGTTGTATATTTGAAGCAGGTTGACCTCCTTGCTCTCCTTCACGGTACAACCCTCTTCCCGCGGAGCCCCCTTTCTCCTCGGGTCACAGAGACAAAAGGTAGGACTGGTGCCAACATTTTCATACGGGAAACAGGGACCACCGGGGAACCGGGATCCTACTAATCTAATATATCCGACGGATCACTACTAATACTAAATAATATTAATATAAAAAAACTGTCTTTTCTGTATACTTTCCCCGGGTTTCCATTGATACCGGGGCACCCCTTAACGCAAATCGATCGGAGCTATGGAGTCCCTTCAACACAACATAGGTCATCGCAGGATCTCGACGACTCACTAAAGCACGAAAGCCAGGATCTTTCAGAAAATGAATTCCTATTTGACGAGTCCATAACCGCATGGTAGCTCACACTAACCCGTCACTTTTGGATCCACTTCGGATTTTCCTTGGAGGTATCGTGAAGGAATTGGAATGTAATAATATCGATTCATACAGAAGAAAAGGTTCTCTATTGATCAAACGCTGGGTTAGGGATAGCGAAAGAGGAAACAACCGAAGATTTCACATAGTCCTTTTTTGTTTTTGATCGAAAAAAAAATAATCTTATTTATTTCGTACCCTTCGCTTCGATGCGAAAATGGGTCATGCTACGGATCCCAAACCCATGGAATTACGGAATTATGGCAGTGAATCAAAGAAAAGAGAGGAAAGAAATCGAAATGAAATAAAGATACAGCCAAAAAAAATAGTTTTTTGATTATTCAAAAAAGTAAAGATAAAAGCCCAATTCCAAATGAACAATTCAAACTCGAAAAGGATCTTCTGATTCTCGAAAATAAGGGGCAAGGGGATTGCTCGATAAAGCTTCTTGTTCTTATTATAAGAATCGTGATTTGATCCGCATATGTTGGTAAAGAATAATCTTCCCCTTTGATCATAAATGTAAAGTTTCATTGGAACCTGAAACGTGCTGAATTGGTCTTAGTTACTCTTCGGGACGGAGTGGAATAAGTGGATGAGATTCTCGAACGAAGAAAAGGATCCAATTACTTCGAAATAAATTGTAACGAGGAGCCGTATGAGGTGAAAAATCTCATGTACGGGTTCTGTAAGTGACAGTAAGGGGGACTTATCTGTCCACTTTTCCACTATCACCCCCAAAAACCCACTCTTCCTTACGTAATGTTGCCAGAGTACGATTAACCTCCTGGATTGAAATCACTGCCTTCCATATACCTGGTATGGCCATAATTTACAAGAACATTCTGTTAGTATTAGTAGAGGATGAATGGTTAAGGATTTCCCGGTGTGAGAGATCACATTGTTCGAGGAACCCTAGATGCTGTCGGAGTAAAGGATCGTCGCCAAGGGCGTTCTAGTGCGTTGTAGATTCCGTATCCAAGATTGTATCATTTTATGATGCCATGTGAATCGCTAGAAACGTGAAGTGTATGCTAACCCAATAACGCAAGTTTCGTAAGGGGACTGGAGCAGGCATACCATGAACAAGATCTTCTTCTAAAGAGATTCGCTTCGGAACTATTATATTTCCAAGGTCCAATATTGAAATCATTTCAGAGTTTTCCAATTTACTTTGTTCCGGTCCAACATAACATTCGAAATATCGACTTTTTTAGAACAGGTCCGAGCAAATAGCAATGATTCGAAGCACTGTGCTTTTTTACATTACACTCTTGTCGGAACCTCAGTACTCGACCGTATGGATATTAAAATACAGGATTTCCAATCCATCCTAGCAGGAAAAGGAGGGAAACGGATACTCATTTAAAAGTGAGTAAACCGAATTCCATACTCGTCTCATAGATCTCATATAGAATTCGTGGAAAGCCGATTTCGATGAAGTCGTATGTACGGCTTGGAGGGAGTCTTTCATATCTTTCGAGATCCCCCTAGCAATATGGTGTCAAAAGCCAAAATCCGTAATTGTTTGTAGCCCTTATAAAAGAAAACTGATTCTTGACCTCTTTCATCCCATGTCACGTCGATGTCTGCAAATAAAACTGCAAATCCGTTATCCAATTTATCGTTAATCGATTAGTTTAACATTTTGGTTACCGTATTCTGAAACACACGGAAAAAATCATTGGCTTATCAAATTATCTATCTAGCCATGAAAAATTCACAAAAGACAGAACAATCCACTATCTGTTTTACTCAAGCAACTGGAGTAACTCCGATATAGCAGTAAAAGCAGACGTGTAGCTGATCGACCCATCGAGTGTCCAATTGGACAATAGGATCTACACAAGGAAAAGCACTTTCCATTCGGTTTGTTATTAGGGCCTCCCGAAACGTCCGGGTCGAATATCTTTCACAATTAAGTTCCGATATAAGTAGTATGCTGCCAAGGGAGTGGCGATGCCATACGCAAAAAGGACTATCATCATGGCAGAGGCAAATAGAGCTCTTTGCACATTTTCGTTCATCCATGAAAGATCTATTAACACATGGATCCATACATCTCGATCGGAAAAGAATCATAGACTAGAAATCGAACGTAAAATATTTCCCCCCCCACTTTCTCGAACCAACCCAAAGGAAAGAAAGATAACATAAATCATGAGCCACTAAGCCCTCCGGGGCCTGCTTAGAATAAAAGAGGGAATCTTATGGAACTATTCTGATAGTGTTGCCTATTCATGTGATTCCGTAAATATCCCATTCAAAAATAGAATGTCGAACAATTTGGACTATTTTTCGGAGATTATAGCAGTTACTAGTCATGTCTGACATTTACGAACTGAAACTTCATTTCTCGATTCACGAGATTATTTAGTTAAATCGTTTCAATTTGCTTCTCTCCATGGAAGGTTCATTTTACCACAGATGTATCCTAATTTTTGGCCTAATTCCTTCTTCTGAATTTGATTCACCCTCTGATCACAAGGATAGACCTTTGTTCCTATTCTCGCTCAACAAGGTTTAGTAAATAGCTAACGGCCCTATTGTTTCCGATGGCGAGAGAACCTATATTAGCTTTTCGAAATTTCAACGACCATTTCAACGAAAAAAAAAATCTTTCAATTTCTTATTTTCTATGTATCAACTCTATGTATTCCTCTATCCGTAGAGTACATGAAAGTACAGACTGGCTATAAACAGAAGTTTCCTGTATTCGTATTAAAAGCTACTCTAGGAGGACTGTTTTTCTGGGTGATGGTGCTAACTATTCATAACTATCTTTGTAGCTCCAATGTTTCAGTTTATTTTCCTACCTAGTAGCTGGATATAAATACCAAGAGAGGATTGTACTGTCTAAATGAGTCTACTATGAATAGTTACTCATGGGTGGGGCAGCTCTTCGTATTCTGAGTTCATGGTTTCTCTGGGCTCATAGTTCAGTCATTGAGTGGAGATCTAGCTTCAGTTAGTGCGGTCTTATCAAACACAAATTTAATAACTTCCGCCAGAATTCATTGCGCTTATATCCATCACTGTAGGAATTTGGGTCACGCTTTCCCCAGCCCTTTCATCAATGGCCTCCTTACTAGACTAAGGCGTGCGTTTTCGTTCAACAATTCCTACCGCTATATCTATCTCCTGAATGTTTGGATTTTTCCAAACTCATAACATGCAGAAAGAAATGCGAATCCCCACTCGGACCAATACATAAACTTTTACCAACAGTTTATTGATGATCTTTTTTGTTCAAATAAAATTAAAGGTAAGCATGGTCAGTAAACAACGTCGCTTTATGATTAACAATCCCTTTTGCAAGTTTTATTACGGTAGTTTCCTACAGGTCGGACTATGACGTATACATGCTTGAATTATCGATGTAGTTGCTACATAGTTGGTGGTCTCCTCTTCAGGAGACTACAGTGTATAGGAGCAATACCGTTGTCAAAAGGATCACCCTAGATGAGCATCTCATGCTATTGAGAAGCGATCACATCGAGATGTTCTATGGCTCATCTTCTGACTTGCTCCTACGGAACAGGTCAGGATTAGAAAACGTCAGTCATTCACACCACTGTACGATTCAGGCGAAAAGTTAAGTTAGTAATCCTTTTTAGAAATTCGAAAATGGATGCGGGTCTATACATAACGCGAGGAAGGTATCAAAAAAGGAAAGAAGGATGAAATTTCTCTTTCTTTTAGCCTTAGGTCCGTGCGAGATGAAATCCTCATGCACGGTTTTGAAATAGAAGAATAAGTGAGGAATCCTCTTTTCGCCATCTGACCTCCCACTCCAGCGTTGCTTTTCTTTCTTTCCTTCGAAAGTAGCTGCTCCCTTCAGGCCCACGGGCGGAATTTTCGATTTCCTTTTTATTTCTACTCAAACGAATGCATCTTCTTCTGGAATCCTAGCTATTCGTCTTGTATTGGATCTCATTGCTATTTCTCACAGCCTGAAACGTATGCTTGCTATTCGTCCATCGGTCAAAATCGGTATAATTATTGGAAATTGTTTGGAGACTCAAAGTGGATATGCCCGCATGTACTTATCTGCTGTTCTATACTCCATGATCTAGGAACTTTTTTTCTTGCATTTGTATTATTTGTCTCGTCCGTAACTGAATAACATCGCGATTATTCAGGATTATACACGAAAGATCGCTTTTTTGTTGGCTCTCTCTTCACCCTATGTCTCTTATCCTAGAGTCTTCCTCCACTAGCGGTTTTTATTTCGGAAACTCCATCTATTCTGGTGTGGTGGCAGGCAGCCTATATTTCTTGGTTTCAAATAGGACTCCTTACATCGTTGTTTCTATCTACTATTTCTAAATAATCACGTTATTAATGACTGACGAATCAGAAATAACCCCTTACGGTGCGAAATGAATAAGAGAGATCTCTCCTTTAAGATCAAACATTCCCATCGCATTGATTAATGACTGTATGTGTGATTAGCATCTACTATACCAGGATATCATGACCCGAGTCCCTTGCAATTGCCTCAGAATACCCTCGTTTAAGCTTCTAGGTCATTTCTTAGTTCAAGAATCCCTCTTACGACTGAATAAAAGAGTGTAGATCTGTTACCCTGCCCCCCCAACAGGGAATGGCTGGGGTTTATAGAACTTATAATCCATGGAATCAGCTCGATCATCAGATGATATGTTCATTCCATCCGGCCCACCGTAATAGGGTTTGTCTTCTTATTATGCGGATGGTCATCGGAGCGTAATTGGAAATAATACTATGTTACATATGGATCGCGACGGTCGTTACCTTCATATTTAGGATTAGGAATAGGCGAGAATCGTGCAACCTGCGTTTGCATATCTATCGGGATTTGTTTTTACCAGATTCACTTCTTTTTTGGGCCTTCTAATGGCAGCGATAAATAGGGTTATGATTTAGTACACTTTTATGATATATATAAGGTAGCCTCGGATAATATCAAATCGAAGCAATTGTGTCTGACCTCCTATATGATCCTGAGCGATGGATAGAAAACTCCAACCGTAAGACTCCCCCTTTGTATATTTCCTATATCACCATTAGATAAGATATCATAATCATGAATATCATTCCTTTCAAGATGACCTTGTGGTGAAATGAGTAGACACGCGAGACTCAAATTCGTGCTAAAGAGCGTAGTGCGTTCGAGTCCTCTTCAGGCATAATGATTGAGAATGCTCCTTGAAAGCATTCAAAACCAATAACAGATTTGCGGTCTATCAATTGATTCCCGTATCTTATCTTGTTTTATACGAAGTATTCCGGCAATCCCACGATCCGGATTCCGGCTGTTGGAATTGGAATAGGTTCGGCAGGGGATCACAATCTTGGACGATCTTCGTCTATGCATATGATGAGGATCCGTTTTGGAATCGTCGCCCCCACCCCCCCCGAGTATATGATTCAATAGGAATCCCAAGGGTATAATTTGATAAACCCTGGATAAAATAGCCCACCAGTACCCATAACCCCAGCAGATCAAGTCCATTATCTAGTCCGTTTGAGGGATTGGGACTTACCCATCCAGTGACTTTGTGCACGCGTTCCCAAAGGATCAGGTTCCGGGTGAGATAAGAATAGACAGACTCTGTTGAGACAGACGTCTGTGTCCTTCCCGGCCTGCCTTCTCCTTTCAGGGCCTATCCGAAAGAGAATCCAGTAGCCTCTTGTACGTGAATATCTGATAGTACGAACCTGGCCTCCCTGGCTAATCTTTTGCTATCGGAACAAACAATGGAATAGGCGTCGGTCCAACCGTATATGTCTTATCCGTAGGGGATCTTCCAATTGAGACGACTCCATCGGACCTGAGACGAAGATAAAGTTCTCTCTATTTTCTTTAGGTTCAGTAAAACCAATGCTGTCGTTATTGGAGCAATAGCACAATCAATTTCATCGGACATGCGTAGTTTTTATTTTTCCGATGATTTACATGATTTTCATTATGAAAGTGTTTGATGTAGGAGTAATAGACTCTGTTGTATCGCCGTTCAGATGCTTGTTTAGCGCATTTCTATCATCCTACTATAGTTATTTGATCGAAGATTTCATTCTTCCATGTTTTCAGCATGAGCATTTGTTCCTGGATCGAAGTCCAAAATATGGAATAACATGTTTCCACGACTCTACCACCCGTCGGCCACTCCTGTTCCCTTAATTCCCTCTTTCAATGGCCCAATCTTTACGTCTAAGGACTGGAATCTTTCTCCTGTCATTATCCATTTTTCATGGTCATCCGAAAAAGCCATCCCTTTCTCAACATTGTCTTTGTTATTTGTTCCCATAGCGTTCCCTTTAGATTCGGAACGATTGATATATGATAACCTCTCGGATAGAAGTTGAGAAAGGAAGATCCCTTAGATAATGGACTATTGCTCTAACCTCTCTGCTCTGGATCACAAGTCGAAGTACCTTGCTTGCGTATTCGTGATGAACCAGCAGTTTATACATACATGTAGACATGTTTCTGTTTGGGAAGTAATAATCACCTTTGACATCTCCTTCCTGCAAAGAATTCTCGACTTGAAACACAGAGACAAGGCTGATCTTTGAATAGGGAAAAGAATGGTCCGCCGTCCCAGACTGAATTGGCTTACTACACCTCGAAACAAAGCCTTGTTCTTGGAAGAGCTATCTCGTGTCTGGTCTCAAGCTGGTTTCACTCTGCAAACAACACATCCGAATCATTCTCTCTTGAAGCCCTCATCCTGCTCAATGTAAACAGGTTCCCTGCCCCCAGCCCGATAGAGAACAGTTTGCTTTTTCAATACAATCACATAGTTTTGCCACAAGGGCCGCCATATCTAGAGCACCAAACATGTGATTGAATAAATCCCCTTATCTGTTGTGCAGGTCGACGACCTCTTCCTCTTCGTCAAACTCCGATTCGTATTTTTCATAAGACACTCGATCAACGATAGAACAAGACTGTTTTGTCATCCTTCTAACTGTTCGACCGAGAAGTAATGTCATCCTCCGAATGATATCAACCGACTGCAATCCTTTTTCTGTCCGTGAGGGTCCCACCAAGAGCGCCTTCTACTTCTAAGAGGCCTAGAACTTACAGAATCTTCCAAACGATCTATAAAAGTTATCTATGTTTTTCATCAGGTCCGGTGAAAGACCCAAGATATCTTGAGCGACCGATCCGCAGAACAACTCTAAAAGATAAAGAGTATCGTTATTTCGTCATGCTCGTTCCAAGTGTCGAGTACCATTTGTACAAAATAGGTATCCCCTTACTATCTCTTCTTCATATAGCATAGATTAGGATCTATGGTCAATTACTCTAGATCATTTGTGCAACAGCCTTCCTACTGATAGAAAAGGATCCCTGCTCCTGACGATCTATACTGGGATCGCAAATCCCAGTTGTCTATGAAGAGCTAATCTAATTGTATTAGTTCTATAATTGGACTTTCTTCTGTGTCCTACTAATTGATATGGCCCTCATTGATAAGATGCTACGATCTCCGTACATGGAACCCATGGTTTCTGGCCCCCATCCGTTTAGTATGGAACCTTTTCTTTCCACTGGAATCCCCTAGTAATAAATGAAAGAATGGAAAAAGTGCGTTGCGTTGTTGCGGAATAAGAAGCCCTCGTATCTTAATGCATTAGTTAATTACTTCGGAGCTTTAGAGCGGGATCCACTTTTTTGGGAAGATTAGTCGAATCAATAACAAGATATTGTCTAGTGGAACCCTTTCACAATCTCTTGAGAGATTAGTTTCTCTAATAACCGAGGGATAGTAATCGACTCATTCATATCCAATCATGATTTTGGAATCTACTTAGGCAGAGACCATTGCTTTTGCTATTCGCCTTGAAAGTGATATCCCAATCGGTCTATTTCGGCGTCATATCATAGTTAGCAGCTCCGGATCAGGTCATCATCAATATCGTCACTATCATCCATGCGCTACTCGTCCTATCATACAATATCGATATCGTCCTACTCACTATCAATCAAAATCGATTCCATCCCTACAATAATCTTTAGCTTGTCCCTCCGGGAACTTGTGCGGAAATACCGTAATGAACGGAAATGGGGTTTGTCGCCTAGGTATTTGACGCAAATAGGATGTCCACTTTCCTATAGAACCTAGCAACTAAATACTCCTAGAAGGGAGATAGGCTAACGCCGGAGTCGGATCAGGTTTTTCCATGGATGGGAAATGAAAACTATTATCCCACACGAAGGTTTTGAATAATTAATTGTCTGATAATGAGCAAGGAATATCCGTCCTTTCTGCTAAACAGGATCCATTGAACCTCATAATTCATTATAGACTGTCACTACAGTGTCGTAAGTAATTGTACCCGGGTGTTACAATCATTTGATACCCAGTGAGTCTTCTTTGATAAGACTACTATGAGTCAGACTCAATAGAATTTGAGCAATCCTTTTTTCTGTCGTGAAGTGGAGAACTTACCAAGAATTTCTCTTTCTTCAACATCAATCGATCACTGTCGCCGACCCAGGAGTCTATTTTCTCATCAATCCAATCATCACCGTTCACCTTTTCTTTTTTCTTATCAATGAATGATCGCTTTACTTGTACGACCCTTATATGTCTCGTGTTTCTCAACAAGTAGTTCGATTGATGGGATTATGGTATATACTTATGAGATTGATGGGTTTTTGATATGTACTTATGAATCGATGACGATTGATATTCATATTTCTTCCTCGACGTCTTGGCTTGACCCCACAAGCGACCCATACTGTGCCACCAAAAGCAAAAAAGCAAACCCCGTCTTTCTTCCAGAGAATCTCCTCATTGTTTCAGAACAACTAAGATATTCTTTTAACCATAAAGAATTCTTCAGATGTATGATACCTCCAAAGTTTTTCGTCAACTCAATCATGTATGATGGAATCATCAAAATTTTGATCTTGGTCTAACTCTGTCCTGTAACTCACCGGGCTTGGGAAACAAGAGAAATGTTACGAACGAGATATCCAGCAACAATAAGAAGAAAAGATTGAATAGATGGACTCCAACTCCCAGAGCATTTGTTTGATCTCATGTGTCCATATCATGGCACGGGGCACTTATTTCGATAATCATTTCTTCGGACAGAAGAAGATTCTGTAAACCTGCCCGCGAAATCTCACTTATCAGAGTCCCTTGTGGACAATCTTCTGAAGGAACTTTGTGCCATGCTATCTCTGATCCATCATAATATCATGAAAAATGGGATACAAATTTTAAAATGGATACAAATTTGTGCCTGCTACGTAGTATCGACACTGGTCTGAAAAGTATCTCAAAAGGTGAAATTTAGATATTTTTGCACTCTGTCGAGTAGGACCATGGCATATTGTTGGAACGTGATTCCATTTTTTTGGAACAGATTCCCTTTTGAAGAGATTTGAAAAGCCTCTATCTCGTTGAAAGGTTCTATACATCTCTGCCGTTTCTCAACGCATTTCTTTAGAGAAGACTCCGTTTTTTTTTCCTCTTTCCGGTGGGAAATATTTCTCAGAACATGGATGTGAATCCAACACCCATAGTTTGCATCTGAACTGCGCTACCGAGCAAGTCTTCCTTCTGAATCAGATAGAATGCTATCTGAAAGAGCTGACAATAAGTTCGTCCAAAAATTGCCGTCTTTGTTTCCTCTGTTGAGGTGTTGCGAGAAATGTCTGCGATCGGAGTAAATAGCTCTACGAACGAATGCCGCGTATCGCATTGGAAACGGAAAGATTTGTACCAGTATACGTTTGTCCCACTTTGTTGGAAAACTCTTTAGGTATGAATATGTTAGATACCTTGACTCGATTGGTGAATGTCTTCTCTCCAAAATATGTTTTTTTTTACCAGCCGCAACGAAGAAAATAGTTTGTGCGAAGGACATGTATGAGAATTGTCCATATGTAAGATCATAATTATTGATACGGGTCTTTCCACATCAAAGGAGAAGCTTTTGTTACCATAGAACCCAAAGTGATTTGGATCCCTTCAAGAACGAAGTCGACTTTGCTTTTAAAAAAGAAGATATCAATGAACTTCTATGAATGGTTTCACGGGATTCAAGCCATTGTCTCGATCTGTAATATCATTGAGAAATGGAACCGTGTTATCAAAGGATTTCCTTCCTGCGATTATGTCTAGTATAGAATGGATTCATCATCCCTCTGGTATCTTTTTGGAACAACATGGTATGTTCTGTTCCTCCATTGCATAAGAATCCGGCTTTTGGGAAGTATCCTGATCCATCCAATAAGAAGGGTTCAATTACATTCAAATGAACGATTTGAACACCTATGATTCTACCCTGATGGGCGGGAGTTGTCTTCGGCCTTTCAATTCACGGATGTGGATCTCAGGTGCCTAGTGATTGGGATATCCCGATACTCACAAACAAAGGAATTGACTTGGACAACAAAGGAGTACTTGGAAAAAGGGAAGTGACTTGGAACAAAAGAAACGAAGTGACTTGGACAAAAAAAACGAAGTGACTAGACAAATTTGTTTGTCGTAGCCTCGACCCAATCATCGAATATGATTAATACGTAACCGATCGACAACTACTGAAAACGTTCTTCTGTTTCAGAAAACTTAAATAGATCCAAATGGTCCTGGAAATTCTTGCTCTCATTGGACCATTTTTATCATCATACATCGGATCTCGATTCATGGATCGCGTCGGTTCGAGAAAAAGAGGATCAAACCTTCTTCTGACTCTTTTTCAAATTCGATAAATCTTGGTTGATCGTAGATTTCATATAGTTATTGATTCAGAGTATCATTTCCTATTTGATCCCTTTTTGAATTCTTTCGAAGTTGGCGATCGGACTATCATTAAAAAGAATCATTAGATACATTCTTATTACGCCAATAGGTGCTATATTGGATTTGATCGATTTCGGATCATTATTATTGATTAACTGCCTCCTTATTTGTTGCTCGCAAATCCCGCTGTTTGTTATAGTTTTGGGATCTCCCGAACACAATTCATTCCCGCAGTAATCACGGCCCGTATTTTTTTTCTGATCCTTCGGATAAAAAATTCATCTCTATGCTCTTCATAAAAGAGGAGGTAGAACCCTAAAGATTTCTTTTTCCGATTCATCTCTGGAGTTGAATACCTCGCTTCCAAGAATTTTTTTTTGATCCAACCCGGAGACATCCAATAGAAAGGCAACATCCCCTATGATACACCAGAATCCGGCTCGTTTATTGATAGAGTGATAGATCTGCCATTGCTGAAATCTCCTTCTGATTCACATCGTGTGGAACGTGTATCCCCTTTTGTTCCGGTCATGGACTGAGATGAATAATCAACAAATGGATTTTTGTCAAGAATTAATCTTATGGAACTGTCCATATCCATCCGTTCATTCCTTCGAGCCATATCACATCCCGATCTGATAAATAGATGCATTGAGACGTATTTTGTAAATACATACTTCTCTTGATATATCACCATTTCGTTATTTCCCCTCGATGAAGGGACAAAAGAAACGCTCTTGTTTTTTTCTTCAAAAGTTCTGATCTCTAGTGGACCCTCTCATCGGGATCGACCCAATGATTCTGACCATCTGTCAGAGAAACAAAGAACGAAATTGCTCTTGTAGATTCCCCAAGAAGTCTCGATTCCTTCCGGAAGCAGATGATTATTCATCTGCTTCGCCCCGTTCCGTGAATAGCCGGGACATTGAGGAAGATCCAAAGGCTGTCGGCATCGTCTGGATTAGATCTCTGTTCGTTCCGTTTGAAGAAAGAAGGATCCCAAAGAATCGATCTTCTCTTTTAGTTCTGAATGTCTGTTGATCGATCATGTTGCTATTCTTAACCTCATTTCTAATGGATCGATGATCTATGTTTGATCATAAAATCCTATTTCAATTGCTAGATCCTTACTTGACACGAAAATAGATCTTGTGGAATCATATTGAATTTTGACATACAATTCCGTACCTTCTAAAAACCCCTCCTTGTTTACCACCACACCTTGTCTAACCAAATCAAATTCTCTCTCGAGTACTGTTCCTCAAAAACTCCGATTCGTGCTGATTCTTTTCTTCCCCCCAACTAACGGAGATCTTGGCGGAAGTGCCCCTATGAATTGAACCCAGTTTGCAAAGAAATACCCCATCTTGTTTCCTCGAGAAGAGATTGGAAACATAGCTCCATAAGTCATTTGATTGAATAGTTCTCCCAGCTCCTTTGTTGTTTGAAGAACCCTCCCCTTCATTGGTCCTTTTTCTCAAGAAAAGCAGACATGAGATAACAAATCTCTTTCCCTAAGATTTCGAATACTGTCCCAAATTCAAGTTATTATGTTTTCGCGCTTTCTTCCCTCGGATAAAGACAATCAAACGATTCCCAATCTTGTTCCGCGGATCGGATCATCGTATCGATAAAAAAAAACTCCAGATTTCGCTATCTTTCTCTTTGAATGAGATCTTGACTTCTATTTCCACTAACGGTTTCATATTAGATATCTTACAACAATCCCTCTTTTTTTCCGATCCGTTTCCTCCACCACGCGAACTCTCGGTTAGATTCAAGCATGAACCTTTTTCTTATTTGGTAACCCAGTACTCTCTTGCGGTCCATGAAACAGACTCTCAGAATCTTTATTCCCTTTTGGAAATACAGGAACGAAAACATCACCTATTGATTATTGGGAAACCGGAGATTCTTCCAATGTCTCGTTTCTGGGTCCACTGGATCATAGTTAAGGAAGACGCTCCCTCAAATAGAGATTTTGGTCTGTCGACCATCTTCGATTTTTAATACGATCTATAGGAGCCGCGACTACAAGCGTACCACACCTTTGATACACTCTTGATCTGAAAATTCGATTGCTTTTGGAACCCGTGCGAGTCACGTGAAAGTATGGTACTACTCCATTCGGGGGTCGACAAGTTTCATACAGCGTTTCTTGATGGAAAAAAATGTATTTGATCACGGATCTAGAAATAGTGAGATTCTTGATCTCTCTCAATTATCTCTCTCAATTCCGCACGATCCCCTTTTGATTGATGTCGGCCTAGATCCCTCCGAAAGATTTTCATTTCAACTAAAGATTTTATTTCATTAGCTTTGGTTATTTACATTTACGATATAACTATTTATACTGATATACTAGTTACGATAGACTTATTATACGAATATACTATTTCTACATTTACGATATACTTATTTTACGATATCTTATTTATACGATTACTTATTTACGAGTATACTTATTTATACGATACGACGTATTTACGATATATCTTATTTACGAATATCACTTATTTTAAAGTACGATATACTTATGATATAACGATATACTCTATTTATAACGATATAACCTTATTTACGATATATATTTTACGATCTACTTTATTTCGTTAGTACTTGATTTAAGATATACTTATAATTACGATATACTTCGTTTAGACGATATACTATTTACGCTATTCTTTCGATATCCGTAGATCTCTGTTAAGCTCATGCTGAATGGTTAAAGCCCCAACTCATAATTGGCAATCGTAGGTTCAATTCCATTCTTGGTGCACACCATGGGAACGTGCATAAGTCTATTGGATTGCTCTGTATCAATGGGACTCTATCATCCATACATAACGAATGTATTTAATTCATACCTAACATATGAACATAAGAACTAGACTTTTATCGATCCCTGAACTTCATTGGAAAAAATGGTTTATGTATGGAATCAATATGCAGATTTACAGAACAGTATTCGGTTATTGGGGAACATCATATACTTTCTAATTGAATCAGGATCAACAGACAGAATAAGCCTTGGGTCGAACTCTTCTTTGTGGTCAAGGTACGCTTGAATAGCAATCGACTCCCCGGAATGGTATAAGACTGGGACCTTCTTATGGAATACAATGCATTTACGCCGTATGATCCTTACGCTTCAAGCCGGGTTAATTCTATTCCACCTCTTATAGAGAAAGACTTAAAGCAATACTTAATAACACGCGATACATTTATACAAACTTCTAACCCCGGCGACGCATGGAAGCCAGTCAATAAAACCGTTCGGTGAACTCCATCCACGAATAATTTTGATCTATGATTACAGCCTCGTTGAGTAAGTCGTAATCCAGAGGAATCATTACCGCACGTGCATAGATGGGAGGTCATAAGCGGCTATACCGTCGAAGTCGAGTTTCGACGGAATGAAAAGAGACATATCTGGTAGAATCGTACCTAGATAAACCCCCGACCCTATCGAATGCAACATTTTGTCTCATACCTATGGGGAATGGTGATAGAGAATTCTTTTACAATCCTCAGAGTGGCTATATTGTAGATACCATTGTTTCTGGTACATAAGTTCCTATTCATGGGAAAATGCCACTCCTTTGAGTGCGGTTGAACTATGTTTACGTACTTTGGAAGTACCGATTAGGTCTACGACGACACCTAGAATCGAGCACTGATCCATTTGAGTACCTCTACGGGATAGACCTCAACCGAAAAACTGTTGAGTAACGGCAGCAAGTGATTGGTTCAGTAGTTCCTATAGCAAATTATTGACTCTAAGATATGGTAATGGAGAAGACAAAATTGTTTAAGCACGCACAGAACCGGAAGCGCCCCTTGTTTTCAAGAGAGGAGACGGGTATTCACATTTAATTTGATGGGTCAGAGGCGAATTGAAAGCAAGCAGTGGTAATAAGATCCCCCCGGGAAAAGAGAGATGTCTCCTACGTTACCCTAATTGTGGATATCGACGTATTTCATAGAGTCATTCGTTTCTGAATCTACATGAAGACAGAGCCATATGACGAACGGGGAGACCTAGGATGTAGAAGATCATCCCATATTTTCAGCAGATTTGGATTCCTATATATCCACTCATGTGGTACTTCCTCAACATTTATATAGATCCTCGTCTAGACATCAATATACACTAGAAAGCCGTATGCTTTGGAAGAAGCTTGTACGTTTGGGAAGGGGTTTTTATTGATAAAAAAGAAGAATCTAGTTTTCTTCAACCGATCTGCCCTTAGGGCACTGCCATACATAACATAAAATCACCTTGGAAAGGTGGAAATTAGCTAGAGCAGCAGGTGCTGTAGACTGCGAACACTGATTGCAAAAGAGGTAAATCGGCCACCTTAAGATTACCATCGGGGAGGCCGTTTATATCCAAAACTGCGTAGCAACAGTAGGACAGTGGGTAATGTTGGGGTGACCAAAAAAGTTTTTGGTATAGCCGGATCTAAGTGTTGGCTTAGGTAAGCGTCCTGTAGTAGAGTTAGTTATGAACCCTGTATACCATCCCCATGGGGGGTGAGGGGAGAGCCAGCCCCATCGTTAGAAAAAACCCACAACCCCTTTGGGTTATCCTGCGCTTTGGTAAGAATAAGTAGTAAAAGGAAAAATAGAGTGGATAGTTTTATTCTGCGGTCGCCGTACATAGGAATATTGAAACTAGAATTTTTTTTGAATTTGGAAAATGTGTGGGCGAACGACTGAAATTTAACCCGCGGCATGGTGGCTTCACACCAATGCCGTTATCCACTTGGCTACATTCCTCCACCTTTTCTAGCTTCAAGGATTTTATCTTTTTTCCATTCTCTTAGCGTATTATTCTTACACCTCCATACTTAACTTAGATCGGGATTTGGACATAGAAGCCAATCTTTAAAATAAAAATGTAAAAAAAAGGATATACACGTGACATGACACTTTCTCTAAAAAAAAACCCTTTTGTAGCTAACCATTTATCGTAAGAATGAAACACTCACATGAGGGAGGCGAAAGAAATATAGTAACTTGGTCTCGGGCATCTACCATATACCCCAATGATTGTGCCCTAACAATCGCTATTCTATGGGCAAGGACCATTTTACCTATTTTATCTAAACAGATCGTATGGTAGGTCCACAAATGGGAGATTCGCGCCTACTTTTTACTTTGGCGAGACATCAACGAAACGATAATAAATCTCGTCGTTAAGTTAATTTAAGTCATTTTAATATTAAATAAAACATTTTAATATTAATAAATAAAACAAATAAATCAACGTTAATATTAAAAATAAAAATTAAAATATAAATTAAATATAAAAAACTTGAAATTGAAAATAATTGTTTTTTGTGAAAAAAAAAATACATTAATCAAACAACTTTAGCAATACCCCATGTCTTGCAAAGCAGACATTGGGTATTGCTACTTTGTTTCAACGATTCGTATACCTACGACAAAATCTTATCCATTTGTATATGAACTTCTGACAGCAGCTAGGTCTATCGGGAAGTTTGTTGAGCATTACGTTCATGCTTACTTCCTACCAAGGTTAGCACGGGGGGGGGGGAGGGGGTTGTGATATCACCCAAGTTGTTAATGACACGACCCTGAACTGGTCAACTACGGATTGGTTTGAAATTTGAAAACATTAGGTTGAAAGCCATGGTGCTAATAACCTAAAGCATGAACCAGATACCAATTACAGGCAAGCCGCCAAGAAGAATGGTGAAAGAACGAGAGTTGTTTAAACGGCATATTGGAAGATCAATCGGCCAAATACACATGAGCATCTTACGAGCTTATAAGTCTCTTCCTCTGACCGATCTGTAACCTGCGTTAGCGATTCTGTTTTCGTGGTTTCCCTGATCAACTAAGTTCCAAGGAACCGCTAGCCTGAATCGGATCCCGCGAATACACCAGCTACACCTAACATGTGGAGTGATTCAAGGAATTGTTGTGTTCTGCCTGGAATACATCATTGAATTTGCAAGTCAGATAGCCTAAGGCATACACATCCGGAAACTTCCTTGACCATAGGTTAATCGAAAACACAGTAGCAGCTTCAACAGAGCTGAATTGCAACAGGCAATCCAAGACTCATACCCAACGGAAACAAGTTTCCCACTCCTCACGACCCATGTAACCACTACCCAAGTAATAAGGTATAAAAATTAGCTCTAATGACCAACCATTTGTATACCACTCATCACGATGCTGCTTCCCAATTGGGGTACACATGTAAACCAATATCTTCAGAGTAGGAATAATAGCACCATATATAATATTATTTCCATAAAGTAAGAACCAGAAACAGGTCACGAATAACCATCACTATCTACTGGAGGAGCCGCAATGAAGGCGATAATAAAGACGAAGTTGCGGTCGCAATAATGTAGGGATCATCAAACACCCGAACACCCGAAAACTGTAAAGACGGTTTTTCAGTGCTGTTATCCATTGCAGAAACGACCCCATAGGCGTGTACTTTCGCGTCTCTCTAAAATTGCAGTCATGTAAGATCTTGTTTTTCAATTTGAAGGACTCCCAAGCCCAACGTCGTATTTACCTTCACTAGAAATGAGATATAATAGAGACTTTTTATTTAACAGTATAAAGCCTGAACTGATAATGTCATGTCAACCACATCTCCAACAACAGTACAGATATCTATCTTATCGATCTACGGCTAAATACAACCAATATCTACGACTAACATACATAAAAATTTGTAAATGCATGAGTAATTGTAAAATGACGTGAATTAAAATAGAAAAGAAAGATTATAAAGAAAAGAAAAAATTTTGTATTTTAAAAATCTTTTTTGAGCACAACCGTTTTTTCCGTGTAATGATCATAATAAAATTAATGTATCGAAATAGACTTTGAAGACACTATTTACTAGAAATACTTAAGCATGGTATTTCACGGTTTGACTCAATTTAAAAAAGACTAATTAGCGATTATCAAAGTACGGGTTGCTGCCAATCCCTAAACACAAAGAGCTACTGTCGTACGATCAAAAGACATGTTGATCTACTGGCGGCGAAATGGATTGTGGAATTTTTACCATTCTCCAAAAAAGGTACTGTCATAATCCCGTTTGTACTGCAACCATG
>PYDT01000519.1:0-18988 GCA_004837865.1 Musa balbisiana
ATTACAATACATTTAAATTAAAATACATTAAAATTGAAATCATAAATTACATTACTTAAACTAAATAAATAAACAAATAAAAAACGTAAATAAAAAATTATAATACCAATAAAATTAGAATATAAAAATTTTTTTTTTTTTTATTTTCCTTATGGATATGAAAGTGAAAGAATAGAAAGAATAGAAAAATATTCCAATTATTTTTATTTCTTATGCTTATCATGTGGTGCGGTGTCTTGAGTTATATGATTCATATAACTGGAGTATTCAATATATGATCATGATAATTACACTAATTATTCAACAAATTCGATTGATTGATACGAGTTGATTTTTCGGTGTTCGATGAATCGACGAAACAAAGCTAGACCATAGCTGCTTCAGCAGCTGCAACAGCTAAATAAAGATTGAGAAAAGGTTTCCTTTTAATTGGCGACTATCAATAATCAAAAATGTTACAAGATTAATATTAACCGAATTAGTATAAGCCAGACCATAATGCTCTAACATGTTTCGACTTGTGGAGCAATCCATAAGACCGATAAAAATAGCATAAACACTCAACAAAAGTACATGCTCGAACATCATTGACAACTCCTTATTCAATCTCGATTCATTTCAATATGAACATTCAAGCGGATTCGATTTTTTATTTATTTAGAACTTCTCATTTTTCTAAAAACTTTTTTAATTCTTTTAAAATTCTAAGTATTTATTATTGGCGAGCGCATATAATTGCCCTATCAAGGAACTAAAAGAATATAGAAATTGTTTCAAAGGTCAAATAAGAAAAATCTGGTCGATAAATGAATCCCAATTTGTTGAACGTTACTTATTAGCCTGTTCTATAATCTGGTGTGGATCTTGTCGTCCAAATAATTCCGTACCATGACGTACTGGTATAGTAGTAAATAGTGAACAAGAATACTTGTACAAACCATTTGAAGTGACTCCATCTCCAATGTCCAAATACTAATCATTGGAATATTCTGAACCAGTCAATGAAACAATTTACCCGCAATATTATAAGACATTTTAACGGCTCCCAATAAATAGAGCTGTGCGTCAGCTACAAAAAAAGAGTTCGATGAATGTAGAATAGGATATACAAACACGACCATCCCCAACGACAAGCCGAATAAATAGGATTGGTAAGTAATACTACCCCCAACCCCCGAGTCTAGCGACTACCCCAGAAATGCTACAAAGACTAATCATGTATTGTCCAGGTAAATCCATAAAACAAAAAAAAAAACAAATCTATATAATGTAAAAAAATCTACGTCCAATCCTGACCTACGAAATGGTCCAGAAAGGAAAGGGTTACCCCATTTTTATTGTATATGCTATGTTCCGTTTATTGTATAGATTTGTTTTTCCTAATTGAAATTAAATCCTTAATATGATTAATTTTAATATTAAATTTTATATATTGGATATTTAATCATTTTATATATCGAGTTATATATAGATTTAATTTTATATATAGATATAATTAATTAATAGATATTACTTTTATATATAATATATTTTTTATTGGGCCAATCCTACTTAACTTTTTATCCAAAAGAAAGAATAAAAAAGTAGTTGAACTTGTATATTTAATTCGAAATTCCCCTGAGAAATATATTATCAGTTTTTAAACAGAGTGTTTTCTCACCAATCTAAGTTTACTAATGATTATTTGATTTACTGCCACTTATTATTTAACTAATTATTTGTAGTTACTGACTCAACCAAATAAAAAGTTTTGATTTGTAATATCAAAACAAACTTAGATATCGGTATCGTTCTTGATCAAAGTTGACTTTATCTATTTGATTTGAGTCGAAATTCATAACTTGTTGATTGTGTAATCTCACGTACTGCCATTGGTAACCGACTCAAAGCAATTTGATTCTAATTTCACTTCGTGACGATCTAAGTAGAAACTCATATTCTTCAGTCATGGATACACAGTTTGTTGACAATACTGCGACACAGTTTACCACAAAATATACAGACCCCGAAATCATACTATAATTAAGAACAATTGTTTCTTTTTCATATCTCTTTCCAATCTCCATCAACAACAGGTAGCATCTATTGGGCATACCGAACACATACTTCGCAAGCAATACATTTACCAATTCAGAAGTGCATTCGAACCACGAAAACGCTCTGAATGTATTGTTTCTCATAACTATTGATGTTACCGGGCAACGGTTTTGTGTGGGATAAGGTAATTATGATACTTTGACCATATACCCTTGCCGCGCGTATTGTTTGTTACCATACTTCTGACCATTTACCAGGGGAAACATATTGTACTAGCCTAAATAAATTGTGTTTCTTTTCTCTTGTTTGAAGAGGTTATGAATCTAGAATATCGTTTATCGTATTCTGTTATTTATAGTGAAACAGTTGGGAAGAGGTTTTGTCAAGAATAATTACCCAAAGAAATATGTCAAAAGAAATTTCCCATCCACGATTTATAGCGGGTCCATTCTATCCTAGTAAAGTCCCATCTTGTTGTGGATAGAAAGGACAGAGACAAGAAAGCCTTTAACTATGGAATAAGGAACCATGTCAATTTCAAAGACTCCACTATTTTTTTTATTCCGACAGCTCAGGATGGATATGTACGGATAGATAATTCCCACCCCCGCTAAGTAAACAACCGTTACGAATAACGAGAAGCTAATAGATTTAGTAATACCAAGATAAACTAAAACCAAATCTGATACTGAATATTCTGTTTGATAACCTGCTACTAATTCCTCTCCGCTTCTGGAAATCACAGGGCAATCTCTCACATTCCGCTACTAGAGAAGAAATTATGAAAACTATAAATCCTATGGCTGACGCCATAGATTCCACCCCAAAAGCATATTTTTGTACTGGTGCTTCACTATACAACTGTACTTGAACTGTTAGATAATTAGAGTCGATATAACTTCTGTTTCATCGCTATTCCAAAACCGTACATGAACCTCAGCTTCATACGGCTCCTCTATGGCACAAATAAATGTAAGGACCGGTCGATCTATCACCCCTTTCGTTTGGGGTACTATAATAAAGATATATCAGAGAGTCCCAAATTAAACCAATGGGAATTCCGTTTTGCTATAATAAAAAGTGCTTCGAATTAATCCTCATCCTTCAGGATATAAAAACATGTAATTTTTCTTTGTTTCGGTAATACCTCAGCCCTTTCAATAAAATAGCTCGTTTTATCAATAAATCTAAAGAATTGAAATAATTAGGACTTGGTCATTATTGTGATAAAATCCAAACCCATATGGATGGGAAAAAAGAATAAATAAATAAAATATCTTTTTTATGCATTGATTATTACATCGATTATTACTTCCTTTCTTTTGTTCCTGTTCTTCTATGCTCCAGAAGAGGGTACTTTGAAAAAATAAAAAAAAAAAGAATAAGGGATTCTTGTTCTGGATAGTCATTTATTTAATCAGTGAATAGAGAATACTCTAATCGGAAATCGTAGGGAAAGTACTGCTTTGTCTTTCTAACCACCTTAAGTCCCTATTTTGATTCGTATTCATTTTTTTATTTTTTTTATAATTTTTTTTTTTTTTTATGTAGACCTATCTCTTTTTTATACCTTACACTTATCTCTATACTAATCCTTTGTGCCCTTGTTGTTCCTACCCGTCCACTGTATTTTTTGATTGATCTACGTGCATGAATAATCACGACAGTAATGAAAACTCTCATACGTTGATCTTTTACCCCCCTTCAAGATATGATGACTAATGAAAGACTCTTAATCTTGGGGTAAACAGTTTTACACTGCCTATGTTTACTTCACTTTATTCTTGACATATAAATGAGATTGTTTACTCTTCTTACTTGCAAACTTCTCAAGTTGTTTTGTTTCCACTCATATTCTATTCTGGTTTAAACTCATTGACCCCATGTGAATAAAATAAAATCCCTATTCATCATTCATTCAACTTCTTCCATTTACTTCTAGGAAAGAAGTATCAGGTTCATGTTCAAGAATCCACGTAGCGATATTGAATACACACATAGAGTAATGGTATTTCCTAACTAATTAATTGCGCAGCAGCTCGTAGACCACCTGAAAGGAATATTTAATATTCGACTCCGTATCCTGACATAAGACGCCCATATGAAGTCATACTGGAAATGGCGACCTCATAAAAAAACACCTATACTGAGATCGGCTAAATGAGGCGATACCCAAAGGAATTACTAATAACTTAGTAGAATTGATATGACCACTATAGACGGTCCCATACTAAAAACAACGAACATCTCCTCTAGATGGGAGAAGGTCTCTTTAAAAGTAGTTTTAGTTCCATCTCTAGAGCTTGAAGAATTCCCAGGGCCGGCATATTCAGGCCCAATACGTTGTTTGTATCGCGGCAGATATTTCTCTTTCTAACCACACAATTACTAGTACCCCTATTGTAATATCCCAATATAAGTAGTCAAAATGGGTCCCAAAGATCCATATGAGTCCATATACTTCTTTTAAGGATTCCGATATAGACAAAGAATTATAGTTGTGGTACTCTGTCGTATCAATTATCTTTCAACGTCAACCTCTCCCATAATGATATCTATACTACTAGTACGTCCTGAGATCAAGCCATGTTCATTCTTTAACTACTGATGAAGAATTTGCAAATTGGTATGAATCCCGGGTGGACGAATTTTTTCCATCTCCAAGGGAAAACACTATTATCTCCTATCAAAAATTAAAAAAATTTGTTTCCAATTCCCCGTTTGGGGGCTTCTACTCTCACGTACGTTCTTGGTTTTCGACAATTCAAAATTGGGGTGAAGTTTTTACTAATAATCTCTATTCACATCATTCCATTCGAATTTTTTTGCTCTAGCAAAGCGGTCGCTTCTAAAGTTCTCATAGGTCCTCCAGGAATTCCTTCTAGCGCCCTGTTGATTGTATTTTTATACATTCCCTCTTTCACCGGAAATTCGTACTAAATAACGAGCACCGAATCTCCTTCTTTTTGTGGGCATGGGACTATCCCATCGAATCATTGTAACACTCCTAATTATCCATTTTAACGAGATCCATTGTGTTTCCAGAAGCTCGTAACCATCGGTCCTTATACACCCCAATTTATGTGCTTTCCCTCTACTACACCAATATGCCCACGTCCTCGACTCGCTTCCAAAAAAATGGGATTTCGCGTATGATTTTTTGATATTCAACAATTCTGTTAAAAAATAATCGCAAAAATCCAAACATTTATCTAATCCGCCATAAGGTAGATCGCAGCTACTCCTCCGATGCGGAAAATAATTATGCATCTTCGCAGACCGGTTGCGTCTTCGAATAGATCATATTCCTTCTCTCCTCTCTGAAAATATAGAAAAAGGGAGTCTGCGCGCCGATATCCTCCTAAAGGCCCAGCCAAACCAAAATGGAAGGCTATATACGCTCAGCTCCAGCATAATACTCTGATATACTAGCCCTTTAGGTACTTGAAAAAAACATTTTCCCTTGTTCTGGTCTTTAACCGTTAGTTGCCTCTGTGAACATAGGAGCTAATACCCCCAAACGTGTTACTATGCGAGATTTTTATAATTGTTCGGTTTTCCTCTATTTTTTTTCCACCCTTCTGTGTAATAGCCCAATATGTTTCACAGCCATACCTCTCACCATCGAGAGTAACGCTCAGTCGAAGCAACACCTGCATTGATGGGTTTGAGGAACCCCTATTAACATATCATGAAAATCTTTTTTGTAGCCGGTACAGTCATGTCTTTTCTTCCTTAATTCATTATTTCATGATCCTCAAAAAAGTAGAGTTTTCATCAAACATAAAAATCTAATACTACTATACTATTCAAACGCTTTTTACACGATTTTTTGGCTCCCTGAAATCCAACTGTCATTCTTTCTTATAAACGCCTCTATTTTCTTTGACGAAATGCCATCAGACTTGACGTTTTTCCCTCAGAATGTTTGTAGACCTCTTTGTGATAAAAATCTCTTTTGGGCAAATTCCCAATTGAAGTATGTCCTTCGTATCTTGTTGGTGAAACTTAATACTTGAAATTCCAACAAACCCCTGTTTTCTTCTTTGTCTTCTTGTTGAAGAAGTGAGATGAATTTTTGACCATAAAACTTTTTTTATCTTTTTTCTTTTTCTTTCTTTCATGCCATGATTTTACCCCGATCAGGAAAAATAAAATCATAATTATTATATTTATGTCAATTTTTTGAATCTAGTAACGCAAAAATTTAGATTTATCCGTTTCTCATCTAATCAATTTTCCATTTGATTTAGATAGACAGAAAAGGATAATATATTTAAGAAAAGGAAATATATTTCTGCATTTACGAAAGAGAATGATTTCTTGCACCTAAAAAGATCTGTAGATTTCTTTCTAGATTCATTGCATTGATCACCAGTGAAATACGTATCATGTACGAACGTAACACACCATATGCTTACATCGTTCGGTTTTTTATTTACTGAAAACGGCCCTGTATATATAGGAAATATACTCTTAATATTCGGAATCTTGGATACATCCGTATCCTTGACATACTGAACGACTACCATTATTGGTATCAACCATAGCGATTCATCAAGCTAATCTTTCTAATCGGTATTGGCCAAAGACACAATTGCATTTAATTATTTATTTAACTCCGTATTAAGACGTTTGTCCATTCAAAATTTTCAGAGTTGCTTATGTTGTTTTTCGTTGCAAAATACTGATTTCTTCACACTATCTCCCGATTATGAGAGTTGAAACAAATTAGAATTCTCAATTCTCTTACGACTTCGAGAGATAGAATATTTTTCAGGAACAAAGAATTATAAGGATCTTGATCCCCATCACAAATATATTGCATGTCTCCAGTGGATTTTTTAAATTTCTTCTTATCACATATCTTTTCTTTCATGTTTTTTCTATTAATTTGTGTTTACTCTTATCGCCCAATGAAGATACTTATGTTTGGATATATAATGAAATTTTCCATCCCTTCTTAAAGAAGACTAATTGGTTCGGATAATTAATTAGTCCCCTTTTTATAATTCTGTAAGAGCTTTATCTTTTCTGATCAGCATTAACATCCCGATGTATCATACCCCCTCCCTCTTTTAATCGAGGCATATAGTAATTCCCTTGTCTTTATCAATCTAAGTAGAGACAATATAGTCCTAACATTATTACAAATTTTTGATTCAAGGGGTCATCCCATCTAATTGAAAAAGAAAAATTTTTTTCAGGAACCATCTAGTTCTCCTTTCCTTATTTTTCTTGATTTTGTTTTTTTTTTGAACCTTTTTTCACTGTTTGTCTCGTGCATCCGCGTCAGGATTTCGTTTTGGTTTTGTTTGGGGGGTGGATCGGATACAGATTTGATTGACCCTCTTTTTTCTTGGTTGGAATTTTGAAAATTCTATTTTACGGATCTTTTGATGTTTTGATTTTGACTAATATTTTTTCATTTTGATTTTGACTAATGTTTTTTCATGTGATTTGACTAATATTTTTTTTGATTTTGACTAATATTTTTTTTGATTTGATTTGACTATATTTTTTTTGATTTTGACTAATATTTTTTTGATTTTGATTTTGACTAATATTTTTTTTGATTTTGACTAATAATTTTTGATTTTGATTTTGACTAATATTTTTTTGATCTTGACTAATATTTTTTTGCTTTTTATTTGACTAATATTTTTTTGATTTTGCTTTTGACTAATATTTTTTGATTTGATTTTGTGTACTAATAATTTTTTTCATTTTGATTTTGACTAAAAAAAAATTGTGTTAGCATTTCATTTTGATTTGACCTAAGCATTTTCATACTAATATTCAAAGATTAATTTGATTGGATGAATACACGGTTAATCTATATTCTCAAAGGTAACACAAATTCTGGGACGAACCAAGGTTCTAGATTTGATATGGTATAATAATTTCGATTCATTCCCATCCAATCAAAAATTTTTTTTGATGATACTTCGTCTTAGTATTTTTATAATTTCGGTACCGAATATACCTATCGTCCAGTCCTCAATATCACATATTGTTGCTCAATATCATAGTGTTCTCCAATATCACTATTGTTCTCAATCTCCTACTTGTTTCTAGGCAAACATGCAGAAGTCTATAATCCAACTAGTTTCTATCCAGATTTTTTTGGTATCCAATAAACTATCCTTTTTTTGTTAACCCATCATAGTCCCTATTTATCAATCATACAAACGATTCTGTTCAGTGTGTAGAGTCCTTCTATCCCCATAATTTATTAGTCATGTGATAAAAGATCATATCTGTATTGTTTTTTTAATTTTTCTTTCGGCTCGGTCGATAAATCCACTGCATAAAAATTTTCATTCATGTAATGATTAATCGGTCCTTTTTTTTCTTTTTTATATATGAATACAATTTCATTGATTCTTTATTTGATAGTACACGTTGATTGACTCCTATTCGCCATTTTTTCGGGACTAATGGACCATTTGCTCCGAGAAAAATTAATGTGATAAGACCCTTTAACCAGTTTTTTCCATTGATTCCTTCCAGACTTTATTAATTTTCTTATGCCTTGATTTGAATCAATATTCCTCGTGTCATACATAAGACTTTATCTTGTCTTTATAAAAGGATAGGTCCGTGATCGGATATGAAGACAGATCTCAATGTGATGTGTTAATAATTGGGTTTGTGGACAATTGGTAAAATACATATGCTTGGACAAGGAAGATAAGTCGTGATAAGTGTAAATCATTTCTAATATTAGGATTAGCAAAGGACTTTTTTTAAAGTCGAAATAAAGGTTCATTGTACTGATCTGTTTATCACTTCCTTCTTGATTTCTTTCATTCGTTGTAATGGCTTCATTGATAATGTTTTTTAAAAGGTTGTGCCATTAACCTAAAATGTAACCATAACATTGCAAGATATCTATGTATATTTTGTCAATGAATATTTCATAAAATAATGTGATGCGTATTAAATCGGGGGTATTTTTTTTCTTTGAATATCGCCAACTATGTTTTTTGTAATCCCGGTCTTTTATCATTGTAGGCTGGAACTTATTTTCCTCTTGTCTTTTGTGATTCCTTCTCATTTGATTCTTATTTGATTGTCTTTCAGCAAGATCTTTCATTTTTTTTGTGCTATGATTTAAATAAGTTCCATTCATAGATCGAATTTGAATGGTCGATTCGTGAATCATCTGATTATTTTTTTTTGATCTTTGCATTTTCATTTGGTTTCATGTACTTTTCCCTTCCTCATTCAAATAACAGAATTTGGGTCAGCACTTTTTCAAGTTTCTTCATTATTCGTTTAAGAACTAGAACTGTTTCGGTTAGAACTAGAACTATTCGTGTTAGAACTAGAACGATTCGTTTTTAGAACTCGTTTTAGAACGCTTTTTAGAACTGAACTATTTTGATGACCCTCTTTTTTTTTCTTTTGAAACTTTACGAGAGTTCTTTTTTACTTTTCTAATTATTTTTTTGAGTTCCTTATATATGGGTTCAAAAGAAGGTTGTTTGTTTCGGGAGAAACCAAAAGGGAGTTCCCGTTTCCTTCCCCAAACTGTTAAAAAACTAAATTTTCTTTTTTTCCTTTTTTTTTTCATTGGTATCTCCATGATGAATCGTATTTTAGATCTTCGCCAGTTTTTAAACGAAAAGGAAATTAAAAATCTTTATCTGATACACCATTTTTAACCAATCTTTGGAAATTCTTTTTCTGATAATGGAACTACCACCATTATATGTTCATTTAACATGAATTTCTCTATTCCATTCTCAAATCTCATACCACTCGGGAATTGGAATAATACATACGTCCAATATTTTTAGCTATTTCAATGAAGGCATAACAATGTTTTTTCTAAAAACAAGATTGGGTTATCATGCATCAAACCTCTTAATTGCTGAGCAATATAAGCTATCCCAATTTTCTGATATGTTATCCGTTCATCTCTCTTTTTTTTTTTTCTTCCTCGTCTTTTTTTTTTTTCCACAGTGTTTGGTCTCTTCCTCTTCTCCTCAAGTCGAGTTTGGATTCTGGGTTTTTCCCCCCACGGCATTCCTAAAACTAAGATTAATTAAATTCGAGTATCTATATCTATCAAAAAAAGAAAAAAAAACAATCGATCAAAAAAAGATAAAAAAAAAGACTTTGTCTATTCGATCCAAAAAAGCGGGAATGAACATTTGTTTGAAATATGTCCCAAATAACTGTTTTTAACCGTCTTTTTGACACGGCATGATACTTGGAATTATAACCCCGATTAAATCTGGTTGTTGCTAATAACGTACAAGGAAGCCACCTCCTGCTTCTGCTTTGATCAATTATTACAGTATCGGTATCCGATCCTGTTGTTTGCAGTATATATCACCACCCTTTCCTTTTCTTGAACTACTTTCATAATCTTCCTTCTGTTCTCTTCCGTGTCTTGATCCAGTCCTTCTAATGCCTCGTCATTTGTATGACCGTCGAGGAACCTTTGTACTGATTTCTTCTATTCCCATGGATTTTTTTTTTCATTGTTGTTTGATCATTGATTGGTGTAAGTTGTCGATACAAATCGCAAGGATTTGTTTCCTTTCGATTAATTCTTCTTTCTTCTTCATAAAATAAGAAGATTCATCGATTGACTTTAAGAAATAACATATAATTTAAATGAATGATTTCTCATCAAGCGGATTCTTTCATGTTCAAATGTCTCGAGAATTTTTAGAAATGGAAAGAGCCCCATGAATCTTATTTATCCAAACGTTTCTATGAATCTACATCGTCTTCTTCTGTAGAAGTAAGTAAATCATTTGGTATAATAATTAAATCATTTGTTAAGTATTAAATTCATTCCTGATTGTATGTGAATAGAATTTTTTTATTGTGTCCCGATCCGGTCCTTCAAAAGGATCATACGCTTTTTTTTGGCAATCTTCCTGCTCATTCTCCTCGTTGCATAATTGGTCCTTTTTCAATATATCTAAGCAGAGATTCCTTTCTTCCTTCTTCTTCTTCTTCTTCTTCTTTTCTAGAGTTTTTAATGCGACTTATCATTCATTGCTCAAGTTGTATTTTTTTGCTCATTGTATAACCCATAAGCAATATAGGTCTTCATGGGACATTTTCTGTGTCTTTACAATGCATTTTGCGTTCTATCAATTTCCGAAAACTTTGATAACACTAGGCGGTATTAAACGATATTCTTTGTTTTCCATCACTTGAACACGTATCAAAAAAATATTGTTACATTTCCTTTTGTAACCTTTTTCAAATCGTTATTTTTTTAATCCTATCGCAATGGACCGATTCCACCGCTTATAATCCGAAAAAGAAAAGTTTCAATAGGTTTTTCACGTCAAAGCAAAAAAGTCTTTTCATTTTTCTCTTTTCAAGTCTTCCCAATTCCCAATTAACTTGATAGGTTATCAAGATAATAATCTTCGTAAACTGGCTAATCTTTATCGCATGGTCCTTTAAAGTGAAAGTGGAATTCATGCTTTGTTTTTTCCTTGCCATTCACTCTCGGAGTCTCTTTTCCGTTTCAACCTAATTTTTGTCCGGATCCTCCTTTTCTTCCGAATAAGGTAAGGTTCTTTTTCGGTGGATACCTCTGTTCCTGGTTAGTCCCCTCCCTTTCCCTTTTCGGAAGTTTTTTCTACATCGCTTTTCTTCCTCACTTTCTTACATCGCTTTTCTTCCTCACTTTCCTACATCGCTTTCTTCTCACCTTTCTCCCCTTTCTCCTTTTCTGACTTGTCTGACTTGTTCGGATTTTCTGAGGTTTCTTTCAGTTTCTTAGTGACAATAGGCGACGGCTTCTGCCTAAATAGTAGACACAGGTGATAAATAAAGAATACTAACAATCGAGCCATAGAATTTCTCAATCTGACCCAGGTACCTATTATTGCAAGGTACCTATTAGATTTTGATCAGAATAACTTTTTTGGTTGCCCGTATCCAGATAATACCAATCCAAACCCCTTTCATGAAGAAAATGTAAACCAATTATCCAACCATAAACTACTTGTTACCATTAACTCTTGTTTGTTGCCTCGAACCATATAAATGTTTGACGACTCTGGCTAAACGGTTGAAACTTGGTAAAATGAAATGGTGATAATTGAAAAATGAGATTATTCAGAAATACAAACATGAATGCTGAGATTCGCCTTGAATTTTGGTAGTAGACCCACTACTCAAAAAGTTTTTTTGGATTGTTTTTCCGACAAGAAATGAACCAAAAGAGAGGGATAACTAGGACAGTATTGTATAGGTCTACCAATGCTAGATCCGAGGCGCATAATAGATCGATATGAACATCATGAGCTGTCCCGAATAAACCAGTTGTTGCTGATACCTCCTTCTCGTTCCTCTTCCATCCCCTAGCTCGAAGAAGGACGAGATAAGAGGGCCCTATGGCGATGTGGTCAAAATCCAATAGAGTCCGACCAAAAACGACCGAATTTTTATCTTCATGCATAAGGTATAATAATTACCCAGTTAGAAAGATTTAACAATCCTCACAAACCCCCGTTTTCTTTTCATTAACAATGTCTTGATTATTATTGATTATTTCTTAACTTCCATATATATAACGGATGACTATAAATACATCTCTTATGTCACTGCACCAAAGGGAATATTAATGAATGAATTGGGATATAGAGGACTAGAAATGAAATAGATCAATTTGAGGTTCCCTATGAAAATAGGCATGGAAAACTGAGCCACTACGAAGAGTCCGGGAGTTACGAAAGAAGCTTCGGACTCTAATTGTTCATGTGTTTGAGACCGGCGGGGTTGAACTTCTATGAGGTCGAATCTCCCGTTTGTTCCTCAGTAGCTCAGTGGTAAGCGTCGGCTGTTAACTGACTGTTCGTAGTTCGAATCCTACTTGGAAGATTTGATCTTCTTATTAAAGAATAAGAATGGAATTTAAAAGGGCTCGCTTTGAACGTTAGGAGTAGTAACCCCTTCTCTGTCTTGTTTCTATCTATTGCATTCTAGTCTCATCGTATCACATTCTGTTCTACGATATTTGAGAATCGGCCGTCAATACCTCGGCGTATATCCGGGTTAGCCCTGTAAATAGCCAGTTCAGAATTCTCATATGATGTACTAGCAGTGCACAAAGATGCAGTCATTCGATTTTCCCGATAGTCCGCACAAATTACCTCGAGCAAAACATAATTATGACGAGGAACGCATTTGTTGCTATCACTATACTTGTACTATGGCTCTGCTATCTGCCCAGCCTGGCTGAGGAGAGTTCGGGGATTAAAAACACACTATGCTGATTCCGGTCTTGGTTACTATAGTAATGATCGAATCTTTCACGATAAGAAAAAGAAAAAGTAAGGCCATTCCCATTTCCGACAAAGGGAAGGTTGTGGCGAGGAGGGATTCGAACCCCCGACACCTTGTTCGTAGCCACGTTCTCTAATCCTCTGAGCTACAGCCCACCCCGTCTCCACTTGATCTGTTCCCGGGAGTACCCTCAAAAAGGACCTTTCCTCTCCTCAGCCATTTCATTTCGGTTTAAGAGATGTGAAAGCGCGTTTCTCTCTACTATAAGAAATAGACCTGCGTTCCGAGTGTAAGTGATAGAGAGAGATGTTCATAATTGGGGTTTTAATAAGACACCTTGGCATTTTTATCTTTTCTCTCTTTCATATTTCAACTATGGAAAAAGGAAAATAAGGGGTGGTTAAGCTTTTTATCATGTCTGGGCGTCGAGCTCTTTTTCCGCAGGAACCATCCCCTACAGTATCGTCACCGCAGTAGAGTTTAACCACACCAAGTTTCGGAGATTGGTGTGGATTCCTCACGCCTAGGACCCCATAATATCGACCAACCCATGACCGAAGAAAGGCATGAGAGAAAAGCTATTGGCTAGTTGATTGTGAGGCCCAATTCTTGACTGGAAGGACACCAATACCTCTGCCCTTCATCACTTGGTATAGATAGAGAGGGAGGCAGAAAGGGCTTTTTTTGTTTTCATGTTGTCAAACCATGACCAATGAAAATAGAATGGCGAGTGCCTATCGAATTGATCAGGTCGTGTAGGAACAAGGTTCAATCTCTCGGTCCTTTAGGATGCCTCAGCTGCATACATCACTGCCTTCCACTGGACCCTTCGTAATATAAAATCGGCTCTTTCTCGCCGTGACCTTAATCCTTGGATCTCAATACTTCTGTCGCTCCATCCTCCCCTCATGGACAGAGAAACCCGTCGCTGTCTCGGCTGTGCTCCCGGGGCTCTGGGAAGTCGGAATATAGAGCATCATCATCTTGGGTGGTGCTTGCTACTTTAGTGCTTTCAGCAGTTAATCCGCTCCGCACTTTCTACCCAGCCGTTTACCGTGGGCACGATAACTGTTACACCATAGGTGCGGTCCTTCCCTTCCTCTCGACTATGAAAGTTCCTCTCAATGCGCTAAACGCCCGCACCGATATGGACGACTGTCTCAACACTTCTGACCCATCTCACTTAACCGCTTTAAAGGGCGCACAGCCCAACCTTGAACATACTACAAGCCCAGGGCGAAGAGCCGCATCGAGTGCCAACCTTTTCCCGTCGATGTGAACTCTGGGGCAGAACAGCCTGTTATCCTAGAGTAACTTTTATTCCGTTGAGCGACGGACTTCCACTCGGCCCGTCGGATCACTAAGGGCCGACTTCGTCCCTGCTCGACGGTGGGGTCTTGCAGTCAAATCTCCTTCGGCCTTTGCACTCATGGCCAAACTCCGTCCGGCCCGAGTAAACCTTTGCACTGCCTCCGTTACTTTTGGGAGGCTACGCCCCATAGAACTGTCTAACCTGAGACTGTCCCTTGGCCCGTAGGGTCCTGACCCAGGTTAGAATTCTAGCTCTCTTCCAGGTGGAGCTCACTGATGGCTCGGGCCCCCCGAAGTAGCTTCTGTCGCCTTCCACCTAAGCTGCTCAGTTAAAGTCCCAAAGCCCATCCCAGGGACGTAAAGCTTCATAGGGTCTTCTGTCCGGTGCGGGTAGTCCCGCATCTCACAGACATTTCTATTTCACGAGCCTCTCTCCGAGACAGTGTCCCAGAGAATCGTTACGCGGCCTTTCGTGCGGGTCGGAACTATACCCTACCGGAAATTTCGCTACCTTAGGACCGTTATAGTTACGGCCGCCGTTCACCGGGGCTTTCGTCGCCAGCCCCCGGTCATCAGTCACCAAACTTCCTTGCCCTTCCGCAACTGGGCAGTGCGTCACCCCATTACATGTCTTACGACTTTGCGGAGACCCTGTGTTTTTGGTAAACAGTCCCCGGGCCTGGTCACTGCGCCCCCTTTGTGAGAGGCACCCCTTCTCCGAGTTACTGGCTATTTTGCCGAGTTCCTTAGAGCGGTTGTCTCCGCCCTATGTATCTCTACCTACCCACCTGTGGCGTTTCGGGTACATGTACCCTTTTGGTTGAGGTCTTTCGAGCTTTTCCTGTTAGTAGGCATGGTTTACTTCCGCGCCGTAGCGCCTGGTACTCTCGGACGTTGGCTGCGAGCATTCCTCTACCCCTTCTGTACCCTGAAAATCAAGGTCACCTTGCGTCCTTGACCGATAACCATCCTCGGCAACCTAGCTCCTCCGTCCCTCGGTACCGACAGGTGTAGTACAAGGAATATTCACCACTGGGGGTTGTCCATCGACTACGCCTTTCGGCTGATCTTTCCCTGAACTTCACCCTCCTTGGACGACCTTGCGGAGGAACCCTTAGGTTTTCGGCATTGGATTCTCACCAATGTTTGCGTTACTCACGACCATTCTACTCCGTTCGTCCACACCTGCTTGCGCGGGTGCTTCGCTCTAAGGCGGACGCTCCCACCGAGTCATTTTACATCCCCGCTGGCAGATCGCTTAGCCCCGTGCATCTTCGCGCAAGAGCGCTCATCAGTGAGGTATTACGGCACTCTTTCAAGGGTGGCTGCTTCTAGCAAACCTCCTGGCTGTCGCTGCATCCCCTAACCTCCTTTACCTGAGCGGTCATTTAGGGGCCTTAGCTGGTTATCCGGGCTTTTCCCATTCTCGACGATGAGCTTATCCCCCATCGTCTCACTGGCCGCCTGATCCCTCTTATTTTTGGTCATATCTAGTATCAGAGTTTCCTCGATTTGGTACCGCTCTCCGCGGCCCGCACGAAACAGTGCTTTACCCCCCTAGATGTCCAGTCAACTGCTGCGCCTCAACGCATTTCGGTGGAGAACCAGCTATCTGGTTCGAGTGGCATTTCACCCCTAACCACACCTCCTCCGCTATTCTGGGTGGGCAACCGCAGTCGTTCGGACGCGGGTCCACTTCGTTTCACCCAGCTTCAATCCTGTTGTCATGTGGATAGATCACCCGGGAAGTCGGGTCCCTAAGCAGTGACAACGCCCTATGAGACTCTCTTTGCTATCGGCCCGGTGGGTTCCCTTAACCAGCACTTCCTATATCGCCGCTCATTCTTCAACATGCCACGCGGTCAGAAATCACATTCTCCTCCCACTGTTGTGATCTCACGGTTCATGTTCTATTTCACTCCCCAAGATGGGGGTTCCCATTTTCACCTCCCTCACGGTACTACTTCGCTATCGGTCACCCAGGAGTATTTGCCTTGTCAAGGTGGCCTTGCTGATTCACACGTGGATCCACGTGCCCATGCCTACTCGGGTCAGAGCGTAAGCATTGATGCTTTCCGGCTACTGGACTTTCGCCACTAGGGTGCCAGCAGGGGTCATTCCACGCGCGGGGCTTTCGCCTACAGCACGACGCCTGTATTGCTCTCCCACAACCCCGTTTTCACGTTTAGGCTGCTTCCCATTTCGCTCGCCGCTACTTACGGGAATCGCTTTTGCTTTCTTTTCCTCTGGCTACAGAGTTTCAGTTCGCCAGGTTGTCTCTTGCCTTGCCCCATGGATTCAGAGCAGTTCGAAAGGTTGACCTATCGGATCTCCGATCGTGCTTATTTTCAAACTGCCCCGAAGCTTCGTCGCTTGCTACTCCCTTCCTCGTCTCTTGTTGTCCTAGGTATCCACCGTAAGCCTTTCCTCGTTTGAACACTCGCCATTAACGTTAAGGCGATGCCATCCTAAGGTGTCTGCTAAATAGAAGGATCTTATCACGTCCATGAATGATAATCATAAATCGAACTGCCGAATGGGGTCTATCATAGATCACTAGTTCCGGCTGGATATAAGGCGGACTCGAACCGCTTGACATCCTCCCAGGGTAACCACGCGCCCAGGCCTCCCTACTATTCTACCATAGAGGCCAACGATATACAATAACTCCCCCCCGACAAAGCTTACAACTTTCATCGTACTGTGCTCTCCAAGGAGCAACCTCTCAAATCTCAAAAAAAAAAGGTTCTGATGGAATCCCATTCGTCTAAGGATTCTTGTGTTCCGGAGAAATCCAGCTACAGGAGAACCAGGACGGAGAGCTCTCCCCCTTTTTCCGCCCGAATCTTTGGTTTAAGAATGCTGGTTTTAAGAACGATTGATTGCCCTTCGCGACCCTTACTGCCCACCGAGAGCGGACAGCTAATGCTTTCCACTATTGAACAGGTCTATGGTCGGTCCCGTGACCCCTTGATGCCGAAGGCGTCTTGGGGTGATCCTATTCCTACTGTGAGACGATGGGGTCGTCCATTGATTTTCCTTCCTTTTGCCCATTTCGCTCAAAGGTTTGAAGGGATATTGCATCAATCTATTCGCAAGGGCCAACTTGATCCTCTTCCCCAGGGATCCCAGAAGGGAACCCTAGGAGAGCCGCCGACCAACTATCGTCCATGTACGATCATACGAAGATCTGACCAACTGGCCCATCCTACCTCCTCTACGTTCTTGACAGCCCATCCTTTGTTGTCCATAGAGTCTTTCATGTCATGTTCGTCCTCTTCCCCATTACTTATAAAAATTGCGCCACCGGTTCAGGTACCAGATACTATCATTCCGCCTGTACAAGTAGCCATCAACCGTATCGCAACGACCCAATTGCAATATCGGAGCTCTACCACTGGGCTATATCCCCCCGAGCCAGGAGTAGCATGAAAGAGTTCAGAGGCTTCTTCTATGCTTTTCCCTGGCGCCGCTGGGCCCTCCTGGCTTGAACTCATCTTAGTAGCAGAGGAAAAAGAAAGCAAAAGCGAGTCACCCGTAGTAGCGGCGAGCGAAATGGGAAAGCAGCCTAACCGCGAAAAACGGGTTGTGGTTTTTTGAGAGCAATACAGGCGGTCGTGTGCTAGGCGAAAGCGGTGGATGAATGCTGCACCCAGATGGCGAAAGTCAGTAGCCGAAAGCTCACTAGCTTACGCTGGACCCGAGTAGCATGGGGCACGTGGAATCCCGTGGAATCAGCAAGGACCACCTTGCAAGCACAATACTCCTGGGTGACGACTAGCGAAGTAGTACCGTGAGGGAAAGGTGAAAAGAACCCTCCATCGGGGAGGAAATAGAACATGAAACAGTGAGTCCCAAGCAGGGGAGGAGAATGTGATTTTGACCGCGTGCCTGTTGAAGATTGAGCCGGAGACTCATAGGCAGTGCTTGGTTAAGGGAACCCACCGGAGCCGTAGGAAAGCGAGTCTTCATAGGGCGATGGGTCAATGCTTATGGACCCGAACCTGGGTGATACCTATCCATGACCAGGATGAAGCTTGGGGGAACTAAGTGGAGGTCCGAACCGACTGATGTTGAAGAATCACGGATGATTGTGGTGAGGGGGTGAAATGCCCTCGAACCAGAGCTGCTGCGTTCTCCCCGAATGCGTGAAGGCGACAGCAGTTGAACTGGACATTAGGGGGAAAAGCACTGTGCTCGGTCGCGGGCCGCGAGAGCCGTACCAAATCGAGGCAAACTTGAATACTAGATAGGACCCAAACATAAGAGGGATCAAGGTCGGCCAGCAATTAGCGTGGGGGATAAGCTTCATCGTCGAGAGGGAAACAGCCCAGACACCAGCTAAGGCCCCTAAATGAACGCTCAGTGA
>PYDT01001390.1:0-18988 GCA_004837865.1 Musa balbisiana
ACTTAAAAGCCGTTAATCTACCGTTGAGTTAGAAACCCGATAAAATAAAAGTAAATAGGTAGTAGATACGATAAAATGAAAAAATAAAGATTTAAATTGCACTGCCCGACCCCATCAAAACAGTGGTGCATACTAAGAATAAATAAAAAAAATATTTTATGATTCAATTATACAAAATAAATAAAAAATGTATAAAAATAAATAAAAAATGGACAGAGTACTAGTTAAAAACACCAGATTCCTAAAAGAGAATGCTCAAATTGTGACAGACCCACCAGTTTTTATCAATTTTTTTTTATTTTATGTTAAGTTAAAAATTCCAAAATCGTCTTATATGACAGTAAATCCCACAATGCAAACCCCGTATTTGAGAGTAAAGTGAATGAAGAAAAACCCAATATGGGGTTTGGAATATATAAAGAGATGGATATCTACGACCAACTCATTATTATTTGTTCGATCACATTGTCAATATTGATCATGCAATGTTGAGAAAACAAATAACAATAAAGTAAATAAATAAGGATTTGTATTGGGGTTGGGCACAACATAAATAAGAAATTGGGATGAAAAAAATAGGAAAAGATAAGAAAAAATCTCGAGGTTTTTCAATCAATAGCGGTACCAATAAGCAAGATTAATCCTTGGTTTGTTGTGGATTCCTTAACAAGAAAAAAAAAAGTAAATTTAAGTATGAATCTAGGCATAAGAAAAGGGAAAATTTTAGGTAAAAATTGTAAGTAAAAAATTATACAAAGATTAGAATTTTAATAATATCTCCCCCCTTTTTTATTAATTTTGTTGTTTTTCTTTTAACTAACTCGAGTTTTTCTGTAAAAAATTCTGCCGACTAAAAATCATAAACAGTTCCGGTAGGTTGAGCGCCCTTTTCAAGGAAATATGAAATGCGGGAGTTAAATTAAGTTTGATTCTATCGGATCATAAATAACCCACTTTTCGAAAATTCTCTTCCGTCTTTCGGCGATCGAACATCAATGCAACGATTCGGATAGGAGGCTCATTGGGATAGATTGTACATAACCAATCACCACCCCAGAAAACGTAAGGAGGGTTTTTCTCCTCATTACGGCTCGAGCTCGAGAAAAAAAATTATTTTAATTCGGTATACTGCGTATATAATTCAACAATAGTAAACACAAATATGACTCAAACTGTCTAATCATTATTATTATTTTGTTCTTCCTAAAAAATAAAAAAAAAAAAGGAAATTTCATTCGTAATCATAACTCAAGTTGGGTAATTCTGACAGAATTCGAAGGGAAATCCTTAGAATGTTATTGACCGTCTCTAACCTCTTTGTTGTGTCTCATCTCGAATCTATGTTTTTATCCGGATTGTCCTGATCCAATTTTTGAGACAAAATTGAAACAATAGTGTTTCCTGGTTTCGGAACCTTTATCTTTGCTTGTCAAAATCATTGGGTTTAGACATTACTTCGGTGATCTTACTCCTTTCAATAAGGGCAGTTCCAAACTACCTTTTGTTTTGTATTTCTTTCTATAGAAATAGAATACCTAATAGAAATAGAATACGAAGAAGATTGATGCCTCGGTGATACACTTTTTTTTTGATCGAATAGTTTATCATTCGATTAATTTATATTTTAAGGATCTACTTACAAAGTTGGTCTAACTTATTGATTGATTGGCATCTACACCCACCTTCTGTCCCCTTGATAATGAATCAACCCTTTCCGCCTCGAGCTCACATCATGTACTATCACCTAAGAAAAATTAGATTCCTAATGGACAGAACAACTAGTCGAGCCAAGAGCATCTTCATTTCTTATAGAAAATGTTGGATGTAAAAATCCACAGGGATGCATGTCCTTCAGTCGCACGGTGCTTTCCACCACATCGTTTCCACGAAGTTTTACCATACCTCCGCAATTTTAGAATCATTAATTTCAACCGCAATGAATTGATTTAAATATGTAATCATGAATAGTCATTGGCTCGATGGGAACAACGGGATACTATATAATAGTCTATCCTTTATAACCTCTAGAGATAATATGGTATTTATCCGGGACAGCTCAGCAGGATCCAGTTCTTTTAACTCATATTCCTATCATATGAATGAAACGTATGTTCTAAAGAAGATGCTTCTTAAGACTTATTACTTTACATCTCCAACAGATTGTTTTCGGGACGAATCAATCCCTGACATGCAGAATCTATTTTCTCGAACAAAAAACAACTATAAAAACCTCAATCCTTTAATTTAATTATATTTCCAATCCCGGAAAACATCAATTATTATCAACTGAAACTGTCCAATGACCAAAAAACAAAAGGTCGTAAGTTTTAGATACTATGATTTATATATTTCTTCGAGTACCAACCAAGAGTTCATCAAAAATTGTTTAACAAATCTATCTCCGCACTCTCACTCATACTGAACTATGTTTTCTACTCAGTCGAGACTAAACGGGATCTCTAATGTCAAATCACACCAGTCACGGCAATCACAATGATAGACTAAAAATTTTTAGCAGATCTTTCATTCCCTAAGGAGAACATAAAAATATTTACCATGTTCATTGAATTATCAATTGGTTTTCTTTTAACCAAAGAAGTAGAATGGATTCGAAGATCCATTCTAATGCAATCCATTATACTAGATTCAGTACCAAAGGAAAAGGTTGTTCTCTTTTAAAATTTTTCCGTTTTATGTGGGATACAATGTGATCCATCGGTGTGTTTCTGATGAAACGATCGGGACGGAAGGATTCGAACCTCCGAAACGGGACAAAACCGCTGCCTTACCGCTTGTGCCACGCCCCCTTTTTCCTGTTTGGCACTAGTCAATACTATTATTAGTAGTAGGTTATTAGTCAATTCCCACCCCCCACCCCCCACCAAAAAAAAAATACCATAATCATAATAACAACATATGGATATTTGTTTGTTCTAGATGCCACACATTAGATTAGATATAGGAATCAAAAATTAATTTGTCATTACATAGAATTTCCATTACTATAATGTATGAGTAAGAATTCTTGTTATTTCTCAGTTGAGAATGGAACGAAGAGATTTTTGATTTGCGGAGAGCTTCAAAAAAAAGAGTATATTTTTTTTGACTTGCCCTTTTTTCATTTTTTCCTATACAAATAACTCAATCAAAAATAAAAATTACTATCTACCAAGAACGAACTGTTTGTTATGTTTAATCTCTTTATTAGGCTTAATCTGTATCTGCATGTCCTTAATATCTGTCCCTTTATTCCAATAGTTTTTTTTTCTTTGCCAAATTGCCTGAACTTATGCCCGTTTTCATCCAATCGTAGATGTTATGCTGTCATACCTGTCCCTCTTTTTTTCTCTTAGCCTTGTGGTTGAGCAAGCTGACTGTAAGTTTTTCGATAAAAATCCTTATACTTGCCCAAATCCATTCATGTTTATTCGACAAAAAAATTATAAAAATGGATAAGAATCGTCTAATTCTTACATTGATTATAAACCCTCCGATTCAAAAATGGAAATTCTTGTATCTTGCAGTACCCGCGGAGATGAATTTGAATCAGTTTATTTACTCGTTCTGACCTTTCGGTGATAAGGAGATTATACTTATTCTAGTCCCCTACCATACCTAATTGTCGCTATGACAAAAAATTTTTGTGAGGAAGGATCAAAATCTTATTAGCAAAGAACTTTCGTAAAAGTGACTTTCTTTTTTCTTTCAAATCAAAAAACTTACTTTGGTGGAGTATGATGTCCAATCAACACATAGTATATGTGATAAAAAAAAAAATAAGGTAATCTATTCCCTTTTTCTAAAATATCTTATCTGGAGATGTGTAATGCGTCCTCTCAAACTCTTTGTTTACACAGTAGTGATATTCTTTGTTTCTCTCTTCATCTTCGGATTCTTATCTTGATCCGGGACGTATCCTCGGACTTGAGGAATAAAAAAATTTTTTGAGTTTCTTTGTTTTTTTCTAATTTTTTGCTATTATTTTATCTATTCCACGTATTTCACTTTACCATATAAAAAATAAGGCATCGAAATTCTTCGAAATCGAAAGTATCCAGTAATAAGAAGGCGGGCGGAGAGGAGGGATTTCGAACCCTCGGGACTCGAAATAACTCGTAAACGATTACAATCCGCCCTTTAGTCCACTCAGCCATCTCTCCCAAAAGCTCCCAATTAAATAAAACTTGAAAATTTCAACAAATTTCAACATGAATTGAAATTACTATTTCAATGACAATGACATTAAATAAAAAGAAAAAACTAACATACACAAAAGAAAAAATTTTTTTCTTTTTTACATCTTAATTATTAAGTTTAGAAGACATTATATAATATCTTTCTTAAGAAAGATATTACATTGTTTTTTAAAAAGATATTAAAAAAGCTATAAACTTTTTATTAAGAAAGACTTGATTAAACATTATATACCGATTTAAACCTTATAATTATACTATCATTAAAATATGAAACATGTCTACCTTAAAATTTCTAATATAGGATAGATTTCATTCTAATTATAACATGATTTCATTTACAGATGACATTTAAACAAAATACAAGTGGATAATTAAAATTTTAAATAATTAACAATTTAAACATTTTAATAATTCTAATCTACATTAAAGTTAAAGGATTGAAATTTTATTTCAATTACGTAAAGAAAAAACAAATTAAGGTTTTTTTAGGTAATAAAAAATTTCTTAAATATTATAATTTAAATATTATAATATTATTTAAATATATATATTATATTAATAATTAAGTAATTATATAATTAAGTAATTATATAATTATATTTTAAAGTATATTTTAAGTAATTATATAATTATATTTATATCAGTTAATATTTAATTATTAATTTATTTACTATTAAGTTAATTTACGTAATTTAATTTTAGTTTTTTAGTAATTTATTAAGTTTCGTTTAAGTAGTTAAGAGTAAGTCAAGAACGAATTGATCAAGACTTCCATTTAGATAAGATTCGAAACAGGTATCTCCATAGAAAGAAAACGCTTACTTCTTTAATTTTGTACGAGGTTTATTCTCCCGCCTGGTCCTATTACGTACGGGCCGGGCCAGTCCCTCTTTTTTTGTCCATCTTCAAGACCCCTGCAACAGACGAGAGCCATCAATCCAGCAAAGGAAAAGTATAAGTATAACTTTATACCGTTTTTTAAATTTATATATGTGTATTTAATAAAAGCTTTGTGCTCTTCGCCTTTTAAGTCCCTGGCTGGCGGGACTAAATTTGTCCAACCGTTATATTTTGAATGCTATCTTGATTGCGTCTCACTCCCTTGTCGACAAATAGTCCATTCATATACAATAATGTATATGTAGCGGGTATATTTTAGTGGTAAAAGTGGGATTCGTTCTATTAACAACTTAAAAAGTTAAGGGGTCTCTCGGTTTTTTGCATACTCCGATCAAAAACTTTATTTCTTAAAAGGGTTTAATCCTTTACCTCTCAATAGCATATTTGAGGAAGACATACATTCTCACGCTTTGTAGCCCAAGTCCAATTAAATTCTATTTTTCGAAATTGATAAGACAATTGGATGATGTCTCTGGAGTCGTGAAACATAATTTTTTTGAATTGGATCAATTCTTCCAATCGAATGAGTATGAATAAAGGATCTATGGATTAGATACAAAAGTTTATTTCCAGTCGTAATTTTTTCTAGATCTTCAATTTTGGTGTTGTAACAGGGAAATTGAAGCCAACAGCTAACAAGGGTGGTTTTTGTTTACTAGAACCATCAGCATATTGTTTCAGCTCGGTGGAAACCAAATTCTTGTCTCGGATCCTGCGAGCGGATCGGGACGAAGTAACTAGAGTCTAGACGGATTTGGTATAATCCCTCTCCTCTAGAGGGATCATCTAGTAAGCGGTAGTTTTTGGATACATTCATACAAAAGGCTGACAGAGATGTTATGGATCTAATTTTCTCTAGGAATACATCAATCTCCTAAAGGAGTCCGAATGAAATCAAAATTCACGTTCGTTTTGATTAGAGACTTTAAAAGTATCAATGCAACGTCGACTATAACCCCTAGCCTCCAAGCTAACGATGCGTTCGATTCCCGCTACCCTCTCTATATTTCGTATCTCTCTATTTCTTATTATGTGTATTATACATCTTATTCGGTATTAAATACATACATGCACCATCAATTTAGTATCATTCTTTTTATTCCTACAATATTTTCGCCCGTGTAATTTTATTTTTATCCGAACAAAGAAAGTAAGAATACAAAAAAATAACTAGGACTGGAAAAGCGTCCATGTCTATGGTATGGACCAGGTCTTCTAACCTTTGGTATAGTCAAATCCTATTGGAACGCAATTTATTTTCCATCTACTTTTTAAAATGCTAACCAAGAAAACCCTTTTGAATCATCGAATCAGAACTATTTCTCCAAATGATTACTCTTGTACTAAGAGAGAGATACCAAGAATAACTAAAAGAAAAATTATATGTTTGTTCCTGAATTAAAAACAGTCGATCTGTTTCTTGAATAGCTTCCTTCAAAAGAAATTCTACTTCCTCGGTGAATGTCTTGGTAGAAATAGAATTTCTGTGGGGGGGGGGGGAATTTCAGGTTTATTTTTTTTTTTAAGTAGCTACGTAACTACTGACTGAGAATTTCTTTAACCTTCCAATTTCTAGCGATCAAGATATCCCCTTCGCTCCGGTATAAATATAGCTAGCTGTTCTTTCTTCTTCCACTGCGAGAGGTTCTGATTGGGATGGTAGTTAAGCACTCGCGTAATCGTTGACCCCCTCTTGCCAATTGATTCTGAAGTAGCTTTATTCGAGATCAAAGCGAATTGTGCAAATGCTTCTAACTCTGTTGATTGCGCTAGTTCCATTTTGTTTGCCGGCTACTTGGTTCATGGCTTTATTTGAGCTGCGATCCACTCTAAAACGGAAATACCCACATTAATAGCCGGTCGTGATTCTCCACATTGAATAGAGCGGCAGATTAAGATAGTTGTCCATCTGTAATGAAATGACATTATTAGTGAATATAAAGCTGAAACGTCCTCCAATTGAGTCTCCAACTATCGGTAAAGCGGTCACTACTTCCTCCTAAACTAGAATTTGGATTTAGCGGCTCTTTCCAAAAGTCGTGAATCAAATACAAACATCTCCGTAAGCTTCACGACCGGGGTCTTCTTGAATAGCAAGAGACCTTTGGCGATAAGCTTGTGCCTGTTTTGGAGAGCCTCATAATTATTAAAGTATTTTGTCCACGATACATAGCGAGAACTCACCAGAGCCGCCCGTATCGGAGCGAGGTATTTTAATTTCGCAGGTTGAATCCGCCGTTCGCTACCACAATAGTAATATTCCTCGCCCCCTTTTCCCGGACCGTAGTCACTTAAACCTGAGCCAAGAGATGCTTTTTTGACCCAAGCTAACCTAAACCATATTACAGTTTTGACCTAAATATTGATTGAGAAATCGGATCTGTGGCTACGGCTGTTTTTGCCGTCTGTCTGTCTGTCCCCAATATTAATTTCTCGCTGACCGCGTCTATAGACCTCGAGCCTGGCAATAACCCCGTTTGAAGACGCTTCATATACAGAAACGTTCTAGAAATAATAACCTGGGCAGGAGATTCAATTACGAGATCGAGCTGAAATTTACCTCTCCCATCATAGTTAGCCAGATATTTATAACACGAACCACATAACCCGCACTCACGGTATCTGACATTCGTCCTTTGCTTTTACAGAACTTCCCCTCTTGTATCATCAACCCATCACCCTTAAACAACGCCAACCTTTATTTGTTCCAAATTCAGAGCAAGCCTCATGTACCCTCTTGAAAGCTCTACTAATTCACTCCTTCCCCTTAACTTCATAAGACCAGGAACACGAGCAATCCGTCGCCTACTGAAGTACGGTAACCGTTATTTCACCGATCTTTATTTCTCTACAATTATTCAATACGCTCCCGATATATTACTCATTCGTCGGCCTCGAAGGGTTACCATTAGTGTTTCTTATTCTTTTTAGGAGGCAAAAAAAAATAATGCTAACGATACTAAAAAAAGAAGGCTAATCAGTGTTTTCGTGCATGGCCCCGAGAATGCCAATATTAGCAACGATCGTACGGAATGTAACTCGCTATTCAAGCACTATCAGATCCTGAGCTCCTTGTAAGGCTTGTTGGAAACTCGTTTGTCGGAACCTGATTAATCGCTCTTTGTTGTTCAAACGAGGGTTTTCATTTTTGTAATTTTCTATTGTTTCCAACTATTACTAGTGGCATTTAATCAAATTTTTGTTTTTTCTCGTCTATTTCAGAGTATCCGCCCATTCATTCGATTACTCATCTGCTCCATTTCCACTTTACGTACGAGCCCGGCTCTTTCGAGCTGCGCATGCCCCCTTTACGTATTCTTCCGAATTTCGAATAGGCTTCAAACTCTCTTTTTCGATTATCTAATAAGCCTTTAATGAAAGGAGATTATCTTACATTAATTTCGAAAACTTCCATGACTCTTCCGAACCAAACATGATCTTTCGATTCATTTGGCTCTCAGCTCAAGTATTTATTTTATTAGGTATGGGTTTCCCTAGTCTTTTTTAATGTCATGACCTCCCTCTCTTTTCTGTTTGTATTCAAGATGTCACAACTGATACAGACCAGATAGTCAGGAGGACTCTTCCGACTAGCCGAACAAAATCTAGCAATTGGTCAGCAAAGTATGTTTCGTTATTTGTATTTTATTTATATTTGTTTTGTCATTTTATTTACATTTAATTTTTAAGAATTCTATTCAATTTTTATTTTTAAAAATGAAAATATATAATTATATTTTTTATTTGTTTCTCAAGTCCAAAATTTCTCTTTTTTTTATAGCATAGGTCGTCCGTTCTGCATTAGATAAAAAAGCAAAGTGCTCATTTTTCTATAAATGGTTAAAATTCTTTTAATCGATATGAGTGGTCCTAATATCAATCAATCCATTACCACTATTATTTTTTTTTAACCTTCGTTCTACGTAGTGTAAAAGTTTAGAAAGAGTACCATGTTTACCTGGACTTTAACCATTTAGCTTTAATAACCATGTTCTGGTCCTCACATTATGGTTGATAGAGAATCAAAGTGATTACCCAATAGTCGACAATGCCTATGGGTTTCTTACAAGGATTCTTAATTTATCATAAGTTAATTCGCGAGATCGTGGCACCTTTTCCTATTCTCCCTATAAATCCATAAATAACGTCAGCTGGATGGATCCACTTATTTGAAATACCAACTCGCACACACTCCCTTCCAAAATAAATCATACACCAAGCACTACACTGTATATTTATGGATTTGTTGCTAAAATCGGTATTACACCCGAAACTCCCCGGCGGATGGCCGTGACCCAAGGAAACGAAAGAATCGATTACTTTTTTTCATATGCTCCCCTCGCTTATGGAATAGGACTACCAAAGAACCGAGTTCTTTTTGTATCACTTCACTCGCCTTGTTTTGATCGATTTCTTTTTATTAATTTCATTTCCTTTATTTAATTGCAATAGATTAAAGCATTTGTTTGAATTTCTTATTTTTTGAAGTTTACAGAAGTTTCCAATAATATACTTTTACTTAGTCCGTTAGATCTCATTCCATTGAATAACTATTTCGTTTGTTGAACGCTTCGAACAATGAAGTAAAAAGTTTTCTATTGTACTAAGCTCGGACCGAAAAGGGAAAGCAAGCGAAATCTGGTAATTCCTCATCCTCAAAAATCGCCCTTCCTGGCGTATCGTCTCAACAAATAAGTAATTTTCGTACATTGAAATATATCGAAGAAGCAAAGGGCAATTCCAGTTCTACAAGTAATGATACAATAAATAAGAAAAAGTATGTAAGGTACTTTTTCTATTTATCTAGGAGTAAACAAAAGATTCGCAAATAAAAGCGCTAACGCCACTACCAGTCCGGCAATTGTTCACGCTTCCATACAAGCTAACTACACTAACGTACCGATCGTATTTACCCTCTGCTTCTGGTTGTCTCGCAATACCTCTACACGCTTGGCCTGCAGCAGTACCTTGACCAACTCCAGTCCAAAGAAGCAAGCCCCACGCCAATCCAGCAGCAATAACGGAAGGCGGCAGAATCAGTGGATTCATGGTAAGTTCCTCGCACAACAAACAAGAAATGGTTAATATACAATGCAACCATGAATTATTACTCCATTTTTTCATTAAGTCAGCGCCGAAGTAACTAAAAACTCGAATTGAATGATAAATACTAAATTACTGATCAAGAATCATCACAACATCCGTTTTAACCCATAATGGAGTTTTTGTAAATCCATATGCATACAGTTCTAACTCTTGTATTTCTTTGTTCGAACCACCTCTTTCATTTAATTCTTCGTTCCTTTACTACAACCATTCTGAGTTCATCTCTTTGTTCATTCACCACCTCACAGAAAAATAGAGGACTGATTATTGAAATCCTTCTAATGTGTGTTTGACTAAATGCAGTTTTAGCTGGCAATCAATAACAAATCAACTTATAAACCACTACAATAATACCAATACAACTCAATATCCAATATATCATATGTATAATATAAAAGTATGTTATAGTACCAATTCAATATATAGTACTAAATTAATACCAAAATTATCGATACTCGAGCTTATAAATATTATATTAAAACTTACTTATGATACTTAGATATTTTACATTGAATATTAAAGAATTAGCTATTACACTAATATTAAACTCATTATTAATGTTAACTAATCTTATTTTTTACTTATATTATTTACTTATTTTATTTATTGATTTATTATTATATTTATTATATTATTATTATTTATATTATTATTATAGGATATATATTATGTATAGTATTATATTATGATTACGATAGAAGTTTATGATTATAAAAATAGTAATAGTATGTAGATAGTAATAGTATGTAATTAAGTATACATGTAATTATTATATAGTGAATTTAATAGGATGATAGGGATAGCCGTATATACCTAATGATATCGCATTCATTCTATATACATAATTGGTGTCTTCCATAGCCGTAAAAACGTAAACCACCCTCATTTTGTTTTTAGATTAACTCGGATTCTAGAATCTTCCTAAACATAGACGTCCGAGCTTATAGACATGACCTAACAATCTAGTATAACCTCCCCAACCCTTCTTTTTTTTGACAATTCCTGTAATACGTCCATCTTTCTCCTAAACCTCTAAGTCCTATGTATAACGTTTATTATGTCCCCAACCATGGATTATCTTGAACCATCAGATGGGATAAACCTTACTAATAATAATAATACAAAAGACGACATACCATCCCGCAACCCGCCCCCACAGCACCCCCCACCCTATTTTTTGTTTTTTTTTTTTTTTTTTTTGATGTTTTATTTGTTTTTTTTTTATTTTTTTTTTTTATTATTTTTTTTTTTTTTGTTTTTTTTTTTTTTTTTTTAACTTTTACCTCCCCACACACCCTTCCACCCACCACCCACCCACGCCACACCCACCCCCCCCCCCACCGGCACTTACTCCCCTATTTTTTGTTTTTTTTTTTTTTTGAAATTTGTTTTTGTTTTTTTTTTTTTTTTTATTATTTTTGTTTTTTTTTTGTTTTTTTTTTTTTTTTTTTTTTTTTTTTTTTTTTGCAACAGCTAGTCAATGATGCCCTCCATGATTCAACCTTATAAGCCGCAGCTAACGTGCAAAAATACGATCTTGAATACCACTTGTAAATAATCCAAGAAACCTGACAAGGTATAGGACACTACTGCAGGGACTACAGAAACAATAACGACAACACTAATTCATCAGCCATATATTCCCTGAACAGGTCGAAACTAAGCAGATAAGTGTTTTTTGTGAAATCTTCTAGGCTTGTTAATGTGGTAAAGTATTGGAGTTGGTTTATGTATTTCCCAAAATAACCCAATCCTTTTTTTGCTACGACCCCATAAAAATATGCGCTGACGTGAGTAATAGCGTAAAGCAACATTATATTTTATATCATTCGTGGCGCAGCTAACTCCCCCCATGGGTCACTGTATACATTCCAACGGGAAAGAGCGCCTGACCAGTTAGAAACAAAATATATGAACATGTTCCAATAAGGGACCCCAGGACCATAATTCTTCTCCAATCTGGGTTTTGCTCAAGTCTCGATAATTCAAGGCATATTCTCGAACTTCTGACCGCCGGTCGGAATGTTTTGTGGATTCCGAACAGCTAGATCACCGAACCTAATAAGATAGCAATTACTACCCAAGAAGTGATAATTCCTTGGGCAGGACTTGTAAACCTCCTAGTTGCCAATAGACTGTGGCCTACGTCTACACCCTATATATCGATAACCCCTTGGATGTTTTAATGGAACATGGTATAACATTCCTATGGTCCTCTAACAAAAATGAACTTCAAAAAAGAATTAGTTTTATGCCACCTCTCTTTCTCTCAACTCACCACTTGAATCACTAATTGTATGCATCAATCGTAGATTTCGGATATCAAGAAATTACATAGGAAGCCAAGAATCACGATACATCATAACATATTTCATATGCCCACATTTCCATTTTGTTTTCTTTTTAATTCAAGAATATTACCGATTCAATAACTCTATAATCCAATAATTAACTAATTTATTTCACTTAAGCATAATCAAACGATTTTTATATATCTACCCGGCCCTCACAAATTGGGGGATACTAGTTGTTAAACCAATCGGAGTGAAGCTCTAGCGTCCTCAGGCTGGGAGCGAAATATACGCGAGTCGGGGTCACAATTTGTATCGATTAAACAAATCCGTCGAATCCCTAAAACTACACATTCTCGAAGGCCATATATCTTCTTGCTGATCACGATGATCCCAATAGTCAGGCATCCCTTCATATAGTTGATACCGCCGAGATAGGTTTTCAGCAAATAATTTGCTCTTCAACATGCTGCATCTCTTTTGGAAGACGGTTGAGTTTCCCCATCTTTTGTTCTGCTCTTAAATCCCTGAACTTTTGAGTCTCGTTTTCCGTATAGACCAATTCTTAACATACCACCGAGCCCATTGTTTTATTAACATAATGACCACCCGGCCCTTATGCAGCTGATTCTAACTTCATCCGCTGCTGTTATTTTTGGTACCATAACAATTAAGAAGTTTTTTTTCCCCTACTTGCTGCATCAAAAACTAAATCACGGCCTTCTATAAAAAACGAGCCGTTCTAGTGGGAGATTTGTAATATACTACCTTTACAGCTTTGCAGAATTTAAGGGGCCATTCTAGATTCCCTTTCTTAGTACCATGACCAAAGACTCCGGCTCCATCATCTCTTCCACAATTGATGTTCCCATCTCTTCTTGTCATTTTTCCCCACACTTCCTTTTTGTTTTTTCTTTTTTTTTTTTAACCTTTTACAAAGAGACGAGGTACTTTGAAATAAATAATTTTCCCCGATGGAACCTTCTACCGGGAATTAACCGTTATACATGTACAAACCGTATGTCTTTTAATTACGTATTTTTTTTTACCAATCAATACTCGGACCAGATAGTTAGTTAAGACCGATAGTTAAAAGTGGAAAAGATAGTTCAGTAAAAGATCTTCTCTTAGGAATCGTTAAATCGCGTAAACGATTGTCTGATTCTCATGGAAACGGGACACTAAGACCAAAATATGTCTCTAATGGTGTAACAAAAATATTCTCATTTCCAATCGAATAGATTCTTTCTTTTGATTTCCAAATAAATGCTCTTTTCTTGCCTTGAACGGTGCACTAATTGTTTGATCCGGTTTTTTATTTTTAAAAACCCACATTTATAATCCCACCCCCAAACAACGTCTCTTTCAGGCCTCAACCATCAATAACGACCCGTAGAGCAGCTGTTTGCTAAACTCGAGCGGTTTCTTGAAAACGTTGCTTTCGGATTGAAACTTTGATTATTCAAGATGCCTCGTTATTTCCCAATAGATTTTGCCGATAAGATATCGCTTCGTCCAAAAGCACCTCCCCTCTCGTTCCGCTCGCAACAATCCGATTAAGTCCCCAGTGAAAAACATTAGACATTCATCTTCTGAAACCAACACTTTTGTGATGTTCCTTGACGTACATAACTTATATGTTATTATGGATCGGGACCCCCTGGGATCTATACCTTTTGGTTTTTATTACCCACAGAGAGGACGACTTTGAACTATGGTTAGCTCCTCTTTGAATCCCGAATCCCCAGTGATTCCACGAATTTTTTGGTATACCTTCGTTCCACCCTTCAAACTCTCACTTTCGCTGTTCATCGATATTGAATCATAGAACGTACTTCTAAGATTTTTCCACTTGGAAAGAACCTTGCGTTATGTCACAGATCTCGATTTTTCATATATAAATGTAACTACTGTATCTCCTTCTTAAGCTTTCTCCAAATGGCCATGAACATTAGCTCCTGAGTGGCCAAATTAGGGCTTAGCCGATCTTATAACTAGGAGTCAACATGGACAATTATGAATCTGACCAGATTTTTCTACGTGTGGTTCTGTATTGAATAGACATACATTTCACCAAAAAATTGTCCAATACAATTTTTTTTTTTTGTAATGTCTCTTCCCAATATCGTGATGGAGAAAGTGCCAATGCAATGGACTGATCAAATGATGTTACTGCCTGGATCGGGTTATAAATCCTCCTAGTTTTCATCATTACACAGTAGTTAAGTTACTTGAGTACTTGGAAAGCGGTGAAATTGTCAATAGCAAATCTTTTTTTAACAAGAGCTGAGTATAAGTTATTATGGTAAGATGAATAGAAATTTGCTATTTTAGGTACAATAGTGTCCTAGGGACCCAGCAAATACATATCCTTAATTGGGATTATGGGATCCGTTCTTTTGTCATATTGTTATATTTTGAACCATTTAATGGGCCCTTCGAAAACAATTGATGCTGACAAAAGTAACAAAGATGGCATTCCTTATTTCGATTTAACAATGCCCAATAGTAACCTTGATGTGGGTACGTGATTTGAATCCTGGCCTTGTACAAAAAGATTGATATTTGTGCGATCTAATTCCATTATCGGAAACAATCCGACCTTGCCTAGCATATCTTTATCCGATATAACGAAATAGTGGCTTGACTAACCTCAATTCTTCTGAACTCGAATCAATCATTTTTTTCTTACCTCAACAAAGACGCCGTAACCTCTGCCGGAGACCGCTATTTTGCTCTTGATAGCCCAATTCAATCTAAGCAATTCCGAGACTAATTGAATACCTTGTGTGAAAATTCCGCGAATTGACTTTCCATTTCCAGGAAGATATATTTGGACCAACTCTAAGTTGACCTGATCCTTTTCCCCGCAGGAGCTCTTGAGGAAAACTTGTTTTGCTAAATTTATGGCCATCAGCTATTTCATATGTGACTACGGGTCGAACCAAACACAATACTTTTTCTTGGAGGTGTGATCCGTTGGACTAGACATCCAATTTTTTCCATTTTTTGATTCCGTAAAATATTTTTTTTCTGTTTCCGGTGGATCAAAATGCCGCTGTTCATGGATATCTTAATCTGCCTCTCCAGGAAAATAAATACTCCGGAAAATATTTTTAGTGTCAATATTTTTTTTTTTTTCTCGCCCACTTCGGACTAATCCGCCTACTTCGACTTCTTGTATTTAAAACGAAGTGTGTATCTACTCCAATGATACTATGTCCGGACCATTATCGCCGAAGATCCGGGTAAGCTAGCACTTCTTCGAGAATGAAAAAAACCGATCTACTTTCGTTTGGTATTTCGATCTAAATCTTTTGTGTCCTCGATACTCATCAAATCTCTTTTTTTATGATTGAATTGACCTCTACGGTTTCCATATTTAGTAAGTCCCGAATTGCTTCTTCTGTATCGTGGATCATCAAATAACAAGAATACTAAGTCTAACGTAAACTACCCGTGTTTGGTATTTCGATCGCAATACAAAACAGGGTATTAGTTTCTTTCTCCTCGTTCTTGATTGTATTGTAATGGGATGAATGAATCTATTTCTTCGCTTTTTTTCGCCAAAGAAATAAGAATTCCCTGTATAATCTAAGGATATGAAATCCATGACCATTAGACATCGTTTGATCAGGTCTTCTTGAATAGTCATAATTTTCTTAATCTTTTTTACCAAAGTATCCAACAATTTTATTCTTATTCGAACATTATTCCATTGAGAGGTCGGAGATATATCTTTCTCTTCGCGAAAAAGAATAAAACATTCTTGGATCTTGATCCTTGTGGACGAAAAAATACACTAAAATACTCGATCGCACGGAACCTCCCCTAATAATCCAAAATGACTGTCGTTTTTTGATACTAGATGAACATTTACCATATGTATCATTCATGTGCATGGTGGACATCGTATCCAGTGCATTTCTTTTCTCCTCTCTGCTTCAGAATAAATATGTTTTTCGTACCTTCCTTTAAATGAAAAGTACGTTCCCGCCGACGAATCTCAGCAATCACTTTTTCTGAATTCTACATATGATTATTTTGACTAAAATAAAACTGGGGGGTGGGAATACTTACATTATGTAGACTATCCCGACTCTCAAGTGATTTAATCATTCGATATAACATAGAAAAGCAGATGTCCCATGGAACGGGTACTGTGGGAGAACAAATCCTCATTGAATTTTTATTTTCCATTAGAAGGAGCTCGTCCGCTCGGCATACCAGCCTGTGAATCTCCACCGTATGAAAAGTTGCTTTAATGTTAGTTAGTTCCTGGTTTCCCCCATTGATTGACCCCCAATAATAACCTCACACTTCTCCATTCGACCAGGTCCGCCATGAGTAGGACTCCGACATAACATAATTGCAGATCCACGATGTACTCCCTGCAAGTACAGGGTGTTCGAATTAGAGTGGTTGTGCTCGAAAGGTTTATGGAATCGATTGACAATTCCATCCCAATATCTTGATTTCGAGTGGCAAGGCATCGTTAGACCGACTATATCTATCGTCTGCTAATACACGACAAATTAGTGGTTTGGACAAAAATTTTTTCCGTCTCCCATTTCGAGGACTCACGGAAATACCTCGGATAGTGCCACATGGTTTTCTACTACATAATATGTTGACTACTTCAACAGTCTCCGTTGAGGTATCCACATCTGATGTTCGTACAGCAGTATCTACAACTCCTTTGGCGGGCTCCATAACAGGAAATTAAATATTCCTTTCAAGAAAGTCCTTCACGTAATTGCTTTTGAATGGTTAAATCAATCATTTGTCCTTGGGGATCCGCCCATTATCTCTCATACCTACTAATTGGTGTATCTGAATGCATTTCCTCTAGCTCCCGACAAGGACATTAGCTTATTTTATACTGGATTAGACGGATCAGTCCATCCTAAAATTAGGATGCATTTCTTGTCCTCAACTATTCACTTGTAGCATACCATATCTCAATGGATTGACGTAATTTTTCTACCGCGTGTACATTCCATAATGAGGTGTTTATCCAAAATAAAACTTTGTTGTTTCAGCGTCTTGGACTAACCATCCCTTAGAAGGGATTGTTAAAAGATCATCATTCCTACTTAATCGATGTAGGCGTGGCTTGTTGGAAACCAAAGTCTTTCCTTGATCAAGATATTGATGTATATGCCATTCCGAAATGATCTATTAACCTGCTAATAAGTGCGTTCATAACCGTTCATTTATCACTTTATTGTGACAGACCAGCTCGGCCCCGTTCTGCCATAAGTACAGTACCTCTTATATTTATCTGCCTAAGTAGGATTCGACAATGGACCTGATTTAGTGATTCGAAAACTTCCTTTCCTCAATCTCAATCTTGATTCACGCAGAAATTAAAATTAGATACCAGTGGAAATTCGGAGACCCGAATTCCCATGGGCACGAACATCGCCTAATCTGATTTCTTAGTTTAGATAGCGTATTATGGCTCGACAAAACCCCTGTATGGCTTCTTCTATTCCTATAAAAAGAATATGACCAAGAGTAGGTCGAATGTTATACAACGGATTTCCTTGTTACACTTCCTTCTATTAGATAGTGCCCATAAATCGCATGATAATACCCAAAGTTCATATTGAACTTCGATGGGAACTTCTCTTGAGCCAATGACACGTTGATCTAGTCTCCATCGGGCCCAAAGGACTATCTAAACTAATTCGTTCTGTTGATAAGCTCCAAGTGCATCATAGGAACTAGAAAATAGGGTTCTTTCTTTTTCGTATACCTATAGTCATTTTTTTTATTGTCAACCTTTTTATTTTGGTAGTTTTCCGCAACTATATCTATATGGATTATACCTATTTGCACAATACCTCGACGATTCCCCGCTCGTTAATAACTAGAGTTCCGATAAGCGCATATCTTTAGTTTGTAAGAATACATCGGCCCCTCAAGGAACCTTCTCCGGACACCAAGGTAAGGAATTAAGACATTGGGGACTAATTGGAGTTCGCAGTCCCCAGTCTGGTCCCCTACCTCACAACGGCTGAGGGCCCTAAACTCGGTTCAGAAGAAATCAGTCGGATACGACGGTAAAGAGAGGAGACGAGACTGGGCACTTAATGACGTTCTTTGGCGTAGCATTTCTATCGCACCTGTCTTTCTGTGGTCAAGGCGGTTGGGGGGTCGTCATTTAAATGAACATCTCCCTGATCGATTTTGCATAGCTTTTTCTACCTCTGCAAGCTCTGTCCCGTGAAACCAGCTATTCGAATGAATCAGATTCCCTTTCTACCTTCCATGAGTACAGGCCCTTCTGAACTGGGATGCAAGGAATGCGTTTCCCTTTACTGGTCGCAAGGACAATGGTGGTTAGCGTAAGACATTCCCGCTGGGTGAAAAAAGCGTGCCTCGGTCCAACGACCTAGAGCCCGGTGTGAAGGAGGACTTGAAGGCTCTCGGAGCGAGCACCAGCTCATATAGGAAAGGGATCATGTGGTACCCTGGATATTGTAAGTA
>PYDT01001328.1:0-12500 GCA_004837865.1 Musa balbisiana
TTTATAGATTCCCTCATTTCACCGATTCTTACTACATAACGGCCTAACGATCTCCTTCTTTTTGCCATTGGACTTCCCCAATCGAATTCTGTAACACTCATAATTACAATTTTACAGATCCCATTGTGTTCCCGAAGCTCGTAACATCGGTCCTGACTAAACCCCCATTTATTGCTCCTCTACACCATACTGCCCACTCTTCGACTCGCTCCAAAAAAATGGATTTCTCGTATGAGTTTTGATAGCAACAATTCCTGTTAAAAAATAATCGCAAAAATCCAAAACATTTTTAATCTATCCAGCCATAAGGTAATCGCAGCTACTCCTCCGATGCGGAAATAATTATGCATCATTCGCAGACCTGGGCGGCTTCGAATAAATCATATTCATTCTCCTCTCTCTAAAATAAACACAGGGAGTCCTGCGCGCCATATCCGCCATAAAATGCCCAATCCCATAACAAATTGAGAAGCTATACGGCTCAGCTCCAGCATAATACTCTGATATAGCTAGCCCGTTTTAGGTACTTGAACATTTCCAGTTGTTCTGGTGCATTTAACCGTTATTGCCTCTGTGCCACATAGTAGCTAAATACTCCCACGTGTTACTATGCAGATATTGTATAATTTTGTTCTGTTTTCCCTATTTTTTCATCCCTCTGTGTAAATAGCCCAATATGGTTTCACAGTCAATAACATCTTCACCACGAGAGTACGATCATTCGAAGAACACCAGGCATGGATGGGTGGTGAGGACCCATATTCTATCATGAAAAAAAAATCTTTTTTTGTACCGGTACAGTCATATCTTTTCTTCCTTTCATTATTTCATGAATTCTCAAAAAGTAGGAGGTTCATCAAAATAAAAAATCTATAACTACTATACTAATTCCAACGATTTCATTACCGATTTTTTGGCTCCCGAATATCCAACTGGTCAATTAATTTCTTATAACGCGCTCTATTTTCTTTGACACATACGCCGCAGACGTGAACGGTTTCTCAGAATTTTTTGGTAGACCTCTTTGTGATAAAAAATCTCTTTTGTGGCAATTCCAAATGTGAAGTAAGTCTTCGTATCTTATTGGTGAAACTTATACTTGAATTCAACAGAACCCCTTTTTTTCTTTTTTGCTTCTTGTGGAAGAAGTGAAATGACTGACTTTTTGCCATAAAACGTGTTTTTTTATCTTTTCTTTTCTTTCTTTTCCATGCCAGGATTTTACCGATCAGGAAACATAAATACTAATTATTCTATTATGGTCAATTTTTTTGAATCTAGTACACGCAAAAATTTAGATTATCCGTTTCTATCTAAATCACATTTCCATTTGTGTAGATAAAAGAAAAGGATAAAATTAGAAAAGGTAAGATATTGCTGGCATTTACGAAAGAGAATGAGTTCTTTGCACCTAAAAGATTCTGTAGATTTCTTTCTAGATTCAATTGATTGATACACAAGTAAATACGTATCATGTACCAGAACGTAACAGACCATATGCGTACATCTTTCGGTTTTTATTTACTGACAACGGCATTTATGATATAGGGAATATAACATACATAATTCTTAATGTGGATACATCGTATCCTTACATACTGAACGACTACCATATTGGTATCCAACCAATAGCGATCATACAAGCCTAAATCTCTAATCGGTAATTGGGCCGGAAGAAACAATTTGCATTTATTCAATTATTTAAATCCGTATTCAGAACGTTTTGTCCATCATTCAAAAATTGTTCAGAGTTTCTTATGTTTGTTTTCGTTGCAAATATGGATTTCTATTCACAATTATCCCGATTAAATGAGAGTTGAAAACGAATTAAATTCCCTCAATTCTCTACACGTCTAGAGATAGAATCTTTTTAGGAACAAAGAAATTATAATGATCTTGCGCCCCCTGTCACAAAATATATGCCATGACATCCGTCCAGTGGAAGAATTTTTTTTTTTTTAAATTCTCTTATCAACAGATCTTTTCTTAGTATTTCTATTACATTTTGGTGTTTACTCTTATCGACCAATGAATACTTATGGTTTGAGATATACTGAGTTTCCATCCCCTTCTTAAAGATAGACAATTGTTCGATAATTAATATCCCCTTTTATTCGTCCTGTAAGAGCTTTATCTTTCTGAATCATCATTACATCAGATGTATCTCTCCTCTTTGAATCGATGCATAGAGTAATTTCCCTGTATTTTACATTCTAAGCGTAGGAGCATATATCCTAACATTATTAAAAATTTGTTTGAATTCAAGGTCATCCCCATTTAATTGAAAAACTAAAAAATTTTTTCAGGAACAATCTAGTTCTCCTTTCCTTATTTTTCCCTCTTGATTTTTTTTTTGTTTTTTTTACCTTTTTTAAATGTTTGATCTCGTGCGAATCCCTCAAGATATTCCTTTTGTTTTGGTTTTTGTGGATCTGAACAGATTTGATTGACCTCTTTTTTGTCTTGTTGTAATTTGAAATTCCTATTTAACTGAATCTTTGGATGGTTTTATTTTGAAACGAATATTTTTTTCATTTTGATTTTGAACTAATTTTTTTTCCATTTTGATTTTACTAATATATATTTTTTTGTTTTGACTAATTTTTTTCGATTTGATTTTTGACTATATTTTTTTGATTTTGACTAATCGTTTTTTTGATTTGATTGGGGACTAATATTTTGTTGATTGTGACTATATTTTTTTTGATTTTGATTTGGGGACTAATTATTTTTTTTGATTTTGACTAATATTTTTTGATTTTGATTTTGACTAATATTTTTTTTGATTTTGATTTTTGACTAATATTTTTTGTTTTGATTTTGACTAATATTTTTTTTCATGTTTGATTTTGACTATAGCATTTCATTTTGATTTTTGCTAATATCATTTTCCTAATAAATATTAGAAAGAAGTACTTGATTGGTATGATCCACGTTGATCTTATATGCATCAAAAGGTAAACGACCACATTCGGGAAGAACCCAGTTCCCTCGATTTTGATATGGTAGAATAATTTCGATTCATTTCCCATCCAATCAAAAAATTTTTTTTGATGATCTTCGTCTGAGTTTTTTATAAATTTCCGTACCGGGGGGGGATATACATTCGGTCCAGGTCCTCATATCCTTTGTTTCTCAAAGCCCTATTGTTCTCAATATCCTATTGTTTCGTCCAATATCACTATGTTCTAAGGCAAAATGAATAATTCTATAATCCAATTTTCTAAGCCGGCGCGTTTTTATGTGTTCAATAAAATATCCCTTTTTTTTAGGTACCCTCAATAGGCATATTTACAATACATAAAAACGATTCGGGTTTCCGTGTGTAGATCCTTACTATTCCCATAATTATATATTCGTGTGATAAACTCAATATTCTGTATTGTTTTTTTAATTTTTCCTTTCGGACTCGGTCGATAATCCCTGCTAAAAATTTTCAATTCATTTACTGCTTAATCGTTCTTTTTTCTTTTTTTATATTAATACACTTTCTTGATTCTTTATTTTTGAATATACAACGGTGATGACTCTATTTCGGCATTTTGCGGTACAATCGAGACCAGTTGCTCCGAGAAAAATTATATTGAATAATGACCCTTAACCAGTTTTCCATTTATTCATTCCAGACTAAATTTTCTTATGCGTTGATTTGGAATCAAATATCCCCGTGCATACAATAATACTTTATCTTGTCTTTAATAAAAGATAGGTTGCCGTGATGGATATTGAAGTACAGTTCTCGGTCTATGGTTGTAAATATTGGGTTTGTGACAATTTTGCTAAACTACATATGCTTGGGACAAGGAATATAATTCGTGAAAGTGTTTAAATCCATTTCTACTGTTAGATTAAAAGGACTTTTTTATAGTCAAATAAAGTTCTTGTATTTGACTGTTTCATCATTCCTTCTTGATTTCTTTCGTTCATGTCGGTGTAAATGATTCATTGATAATGTTTTTTTAAAGTTGTCATTACCTTAAAATGGTAACCATAATTGCAAGATAATCTATGTATATGTTGTCCATAAGATTTCATACAATACTGTGATTTGCGTATTATCGTATTTTTTCTTTGAAGTATCTGCCAAATACTGTTTTTGTAATTCCGTCTTTTCTCATGATAGGCTGGAACTATTTGCTTTTCTTTCTTGTCTTTTGTGATTCTTCGCTTTGATTCCTTATTGTGATTGTCTTATCCAGCAGATCTTCATTTTTTTTTCTATGAGTAAATAATTTTCCAATTCATAGATCGAAATTTGATGTCGATTCCGTGATAATCTGATTAATTTTTTGTTGAATCTTTTGCATTTTCATTTGGTTTCATTACTTTTCCCTTCCGCAATTCAAATAAAGAACTTTGGTTCACTTTTCAAGGTTTCTTTCTCATTATTCGTTTTATAACTAGACCTGTTCGTTTTAGACGGAACTATTCGTTAGAACTAGAACATTCGTTTTAGAATCGGTTTAGACCGTGTTTAGAACTATAACCTATTTTGTGACCCCTGCTGTTTTTTCTTGAAACTTTAGAGATGTTTCTTTTTTACTTTCTCCTAATATTTTTTTGAGTTCCTATATATGGTTTTCAAAAAAAGATGGGTGGGGGGGGAGGTTGGTTCGGGAGATCCAAAAGGGAGTCCGTTTCCAGTCCCCAACTGTTAAAAAACGAAATTTTCTTTTTTTCCTTTTTTTTTCATTGGATCTCCAGGATGAGATCGTATTTTAGATCTTCGCCAAAGGTGTTAAACGAAGGAAATAAAATCTTTATCTGAATACCATCTGTTAACCATCTTTGTAATTCTGTTCTGATAATGGAACACCTTATAGTGCAGTTAACTGTCTTTTCTCTATTCCATCCTTCAAATCTCATACCACTTCGGGAATTGGAAAATAACAGACTTCCAATAATATTTTTAGCTATATCAATGAAGCAATACAATGTTTTTCTAAAAAAAGTTGGGGTTATCAGCCTCAAGACCTCTTATTGCTGGAGCAAATATAATGCTATCCCAAATTTTCTGATATTTTTTATCCTTTTCATCTTCCTCCTTTTTTTTTTTCTCCTCTCTTTTTTTTTCCCCCAGTGTTGTCGCTTCCTCTTCCTCCTCAAGTCGGAGTTTCTGATTCTGGGTTTCCCCCCACGGAATTCCTAAAAATCGATTAATTTATTCGATATCTATATCTATCAAAAAGAAAAAAAAGAATCTATCAAAAAAAGAAAAAAAAAAGAACTTTGTCTATTCGATCCAAAAAAGCTGGAATGAACTTTGTTTTTGAAATATTTCCCAAATACGTTTTATACGTGCTTTGAGCACGCATGTATCCTTGGATTATCCCCATTAAACAATCTGGTTTGTTGTCGAATAACGTAACAAAGCCACCTCTTCTGCGTTCTGCTGATCAATATTATAGACGGTAATCCGGATCCGGATTGTTATCAGTTATAGATCACCACCCGTTTCGCTTTTCTTGAACTAATTCACATATCTCCTTCTGTTCTTCTCCCTTTTCTTGATCCAGTCTTCTATTCCAGCGGTCAATTTGTATGACCGTCGAGGACACCTTTTTTACTGATTCTTCTAGTCCAATGATTTTTTGTCAGTTGTTGTTTGATCCTTTGGATTGGTTGTATAATTATGTCGAAATACAAATCTCAAGGATTTTTGCGTTACTTTCTGAATTAATTCTCTTTCTTCTCCAATAAAAATAAAGAAATTCATCGATTGACGTTAAGAATTAACAATTATTTAAATGGATTATGTTCTCATCAGCGGTTCTTTCATTTCAAATTCTCGAGTAATTTTTAGGAAAAAAAGAGCCCAGACTCTTATTTTATCCAAAACGTTTCTATGGAATCTAACAACTTCTTCTTTCTGTAGAGAGTAATTAAATCATTTTAGAATTAATTACATCATTGGGGAGTATTAAAGTCATGCATATTGTAAGTGAATAGAATTTTTTTTTTCTTGTTCCACGATACGTCCGTTCAAAAAGGATCATACGCTTTTGACAAGTATGCTGCACATTCTCAGCGTTGCATATCTGGTCCTTTTTTCCGTATATCTAGAGCAAGCAGATGATCCGTTCTTTTCTTCTTTCTTCTTCTCTTCTTCTTCTAGAGTTTTTATCGACTTATCAATTCATTGCTCAATTTGTATTTTATTTTCTCATTGGTAAAACCCAAAATCATATAGGTCTTCATGGGAAAAGTTTTTCTGTCATGTACAAGACATTTTGCGTTCTTCATTTCCGAAAAAGTTGATAACTAGCGGAATGTAAATATATTATTTGTTTTCATCACTTGAAAAACACGTATCACAAAACCTATTGTGACATTTCATTTTTGTACACTATTTCAAAGCGCTTATTTTTTATATATCGAATGGACGATTCCACCGCTTCTCATCGAAAAGAAAATTCACAATAGGTTTTTTCAGTCAAGCAAAAAAACGTCTTTTTCCTTTTTCTCTTCTTCCAAGTCTTCCCCATCCCAATTAATCTTGAGAGGTTATCAAGATAAATTCTTCGTAAACTGGGCTATCTTTAATCTCATGGTCCTTTAAGTGAAAGTGGAATTCATGCGTTGTTTTTTCCTTTCCATTCACTCGGATCTCTTCCGTTTTCAGTCTATTTTCCGATCATCCTTTTCTTCCGAATAAGGAAGGGGTCTTTTTCGTGTATCCCTCTTGTTCCTGTTTAGTCTCTTCCTTTCGGAAGTTGTTTCTACCGCTTTCTTCCTCACTCTACATCGCTTTCTTCCTTCTCACTTTCACATCGCTTTCCTTCCTCACGTCTCCCCCTTGTCTTCCTTTTTTCTGACCTTTTCTTCTGACGTTTCTGACTTTCTGAGGTTTCTTTCATTTTTCTTAGGACAATCGGCGACGGCATTCTGCCTAAATAGTAACACAGGTGATAAATACGAGAATACTAAAAATTCGAGCCTAGAAGTTTCTCGAATCTGACACCAGGTACCTATTAGATTTAGCAAGTACCTATAGATTTAGATCGAATAGAATGAGTTTCCGTATCCAGAATAATACCAATCCCACCCAGTTTCAATGAAAAAATGTACCTTACCCACCCATAACACTACTTGTTACAAAACCTCTTGTGTTGCATCGAACATATAAATGTTGATAATCTGGCTAACGTTGACCCTTGTAAAATAAATGGTTGAATCGTGAAAATGAGATTTTCAGAAATAACACATTGAATGCTGATATGACGCATTGAATTCTGGTATAGACCCATAATCAAAAAAGTTTTTTTTGGTGATTGTTCAAAGAAATGAAACAAAAGCTAGGGTAGAACTAGGACAGTTATTGTATAGGTCTACCCATCTAGAATGCAGAGGCCGCATAATGATCGATATGAACATCATGAACTGTCCCGTAATAGAACCAGTGTTGCCTGATACCTCCTTCTCGTTTCCCTTCTTCCATAACCCGGAGCTCGAAGAAGGAAGAGAGACGAGGGCCCCTATGGAGAAGTGGTCAGAAATCCATAAGATTCCGACCAAAACGACCGAATTGTTAGTATCTCATGCTAATTAATAAATTACCCATAGAAAAGATTAAAAATCATCACTAACCCCCTTTTTCTTTCATATTACAATGTCTTTCTTTTAATTATATGATGATTTCTTAACTTCCTCCCTTATTAAAACGGAAGACTATAAATGACATTCTTATTTCAATTCAAATGACACCAAAGGGATAATTAATGAATGAATTGGTATATAGATGGACTATAATGAAATAGAGCCACCTTTGAGGTCCCATGGAAAGGTGCCATGGAACGGAGCCACTACGAAGAAGTTCCGGGAGTACGAAGGAAGCTTCGGACTCATATTTTTCATGGGTTTGATAACGGGGGTTGACCTCTATGAGTCGAAGCTCCCGTTTTTCCTTCAGTAGCTCAGTGTAGAGCGGTCCGGCTGTTAACTGACTGGCGTAGGTTTCGAATCTACTTGGGAATTTTGATTCATTCTTATTAAAGAATGAGAACGTTGGAAGTAAAGGCTCGCTTGACCGTTAGAGTAGGTAGCCCGTTCGCTGCTTTGTTTCTATTGCATTCTATCCATCGTCTCACATTCTTTTTCTACAATTTAGATCGCCGTCAATACCTCGCGTAGATCCGGGATAGCCCTTGTAACCAGCCAATTCAGCATCTCAATGATGTCTAGCAGTGCCTCACAGATCATCATCGATTTGTCCCGATAGGCACAAAGGTACCGCAGCAAACATATTAATGACGAGGAACCATTTTTGCTATGGCACTAATACTGTCTTGCTCTGCTATTCGCCCAAGCCGCTGAGGAGAGTTCGGGGAGTAAAACACAAATATGCTGATTCCGTCTGTTACTATATTATGACAATCTTTCACGATATAAAAAGAAGAAAGTAGGCCCTTCATTTGCACCAAAAGGAAGGGTGTGGTCGAGGAGGATTCGAACCCCGCGACACCGTGGTTAGTAGCCACGTGCTCTAATCCTCTGAGCTACAGGCCCCACACCGCTTCTTCCACGGATCTTTCCCCGGGGAGTACGCCTCAAAAAGGAACCTTCCTCTCCGCAAGCCATTTCATTTCGGTTAAGACCGATGGTGAAATCGCGTTTCTCTCTACTATAAAGAAATAGAACAGTGCGGTCCGAGTGTGAAGTGATAGAGAAGAGATGTATAATTGGGTTTGAATGAATACGACCTTTGTCATTTTTTATTTTATCTCTTCATATTTCCAAATTGGAAAAAGTTTAAAATAGGGTGTTTTAGAGCTTTTATCATTCTGGCGTCGGAGCCTATTGTTCCGCGACCTCCCCCACCAGTATCGTCACCGCAGGGGTAGAGTTGAACCCCAGTTCGGGATGGATTGGTGTGGTTCCTCGACGCTATGACACCCAAATAATCTAACCAAACCATGAACTAAGAAAGGCCATGAAGAGAAAAGCATATTGGCTATGATTGTGAGGCCCCAATTCTTGACTGGAAGTGACAACCAAAGACCTACTGCCCTTCCATCCCTTGGATAAGATAGAGAGGGAGGGCAAGCTTTTGGTTTTTTTCTGTTGTCAAACATTTGAACAATGAAAAGATGGCGGTGCCTGATCGAATTGATCAGGTCGTGTAAAAAGGGGAAAACAAGTGTTCAATCTCTCTGTCGGTAGATGCTCAATCTGCATCGCATACTACACTTCCACTTGACACTATCGTAAGGATACACGGCTCGTCCTCGCCGGACCTTCATTCTTGGATTCTCAATACTCGTGTTTCTCTCCATTCCCCCAGGACAGGAAGAACATCCGTCGCCTGTCTCGGCTGGCCTAACCGGGCTCTGGGAGAGGTCGAATAAGAGAGCACGCATCCTTGGGTGGGCTTGCTACGTAATTCTTTTCAGCAGTTATCCCTCCGCACATTGGCTACCCACGTTTACCGTGGGCACGATAACTGTACACACCAAGGTGCGTCTTCCAGTCCTCTCGTAACTATGGAAAGGTCCGCTCAATGCTCTAAAACTCCCGACCGATATGGACCGAACTGTATCACGCACTTTCTGAACCCAGCTCACTTACCGCTTTAATGGGCGAAGCCCAACCCTTGGAAGCAACTACAGCCGCATGTGCGAAGAGCCACATCGAGTGCCAAACCTTCCCGTCGATGTGATCTTATGAGAAGATCAGCCTGTTATCCCTAGAGTAACTTTTTATTCCGTGAGCGACGGCCCTTCCACTCGGCACCGTCGGATCCTAAGGCCGACTTTCGTCCCTGCTCGACGGTGGGTCTTGCAGTCAGCTCCCTTCTTCGGCCTTTGCAGCTCGATTGCCAATCTTTCTCGTCCCGGGCCCGAGGAAGCCCTTTGCACGCCTCCGTTACTTTTGGAAGGCCTACGCCCCTAGACACTGTCTACCTGAGACTGTCCCCTTGGCCCGTAGGTCCTGACCAAGGTAGAATTCTAAGCTCTCCAGAATTGTATCTCACTGATGCTCGGGCCCCCCCGGAAGAGGCCTCTCGCCTTGCCACCTAACTTCTGGGCGCTGTGTGGAAAGGGGCCCGCAAGCGCAATCCCAGGTTGACAGTAAAGCTTCCTGGGTCTGTTCTTCCAGGTGCGGGTAGTTCCGCTCTTCACAGCCATGTCCGCTCGTTCGCAACCGAGCCTCTCTCCGCTACAGTGCCCAGATGTTACGCCTTTCTTGCGGTCCGGAACTTACCCGCAAGGACTTTCGCCTACCTTAGTACCGTTATAGTTACTGGCGCCGTTTCACCGGGCTTCGTCGCCGCTCCCCTGTGGGCATCAGGTCACCACTTCCTTGACCTTCCGGCACTGGGCAGGCGTCAGCCCCCTACACGGGTCTTACGACTTTGGCGGAGACCTGTTTTTTTGGTACCAGTCGCCCGGGCCTGGCACTGCGACCCCCTTTGTGAGGAGGCACCCCTTCTCCCTAAGGGTTTTTTTTTATGGCTATTTTGCGAGTTCCTTAGAAGAGTTGTCTCGCGCCCCTAGTATTCTCTACCTTCCCACCTTGTCCCGGTTTCGGTACAGGTACCCTTTTGTGAAGTCGTTTTTTTATTTCTAGCTTTTCCTGGGAGTATGGCATGGTTTCTTCCGCGCCGTAGCGCCTGGCCTCGACATGGCTCGGCATTTCCTCTACCCCCTTCTTAACCCTGAAAAAGCAATGTCCACCTTGCGTCCTGACCGCTAACCTCCTTCGCTACCCTAGCCCTCCTCCGTCCCTCGACAACCAAGGGGTAGTACAGGAAAATATTCACCTGTTTTCCATCGACTACGCCTTTCGGCCTGATCTTAGCCCTGATCCCCCCGTGGACGGAACCTTGCGGAGGAACCCTTAGGTTTTCGGGCATTTAGGATTTCTCACCCAATGTGCGGTCTCAAGCCGACCTTCTCACTTTCCGTTCGTCCACACCTGTTCGCGGGTGCTTCGATCTAAGCGGAAAACGCTCCCCTACCGAGCCTTTTACCTCCCACAGCTTCGCAGAGCGCTTGCCCCTTTCATCTTCGGCGCAAGAGCGCTCGCTCATGAGCTATTACGCAACTCTTGCAAGGGTGCTGGCTTCTAGGCAAACCTCCTGTGTTCCTCTGCACCCCTACCTCCTTTATCCTGATCGGTCATTTAGGGGCCTTAGCTTGGTGATCCCGGGCTGTTGTTTCCCTCTCGACCGATAGCCTTATCCCCCATCGTCTCACTGGCCGACCTTGATCCCTCTATTTTTGGGTCATACTAGTATTCAGAGTTTGCCTCGATTTGGTACCTGGCTCCTCGCGGGCCCGGCACCGAAACAGTGCTTTACCCCTAGATGTCCAGTCAACTGCTGCGCCTCACGCATTTCGGGAGAACACACTCTGTTTCGAGTTGCATTCACCACTAAACCACACTCATCCGCTGATTCTTCAACATCATCCGGTTCGTACCTCACTTAGTTTTCCCCAGCTTCATCTCTGGTCATGGATAGATGCACCCATGTTCGGTCCATAAGCATTGACAATCGCCCTATGAAGCCTCGCTTTTCGCTACGCTCCGGTGGTTCCCTTAACCACCCACTGCCTATGAGTCGCCGGCTCATGTCTTCATCAACAGGCACGCGGTCAGAAATCACATTCTCCTCCCACTGCTTGGGGAACTCACGGTTTCATGTTCGATTCACATCCCCTGATGGGGGTCTTTTCACCTTCCCTCACGTACTACTTTCGCTATCGGTCACTCCAGTAGTATTTAGCCTTGCAAGGTGGTCCTTGCTGATTCACCTGGATTCCACGGCCCCATGGCTACTCTCGGTTCAAGTCGTTAAGCTAGTGATCGTTCGGCTACTGGACTTTCGCCATCTAGGGTACAGCATTCATCCACCTGCCACCGCTTTCGGCCTAGCACTCGACGCCTGTAATTGCTCTGCTCCCACAACCCCCGTTTTCACGGTTTAGGCTGCTCCCATTGCGCTCCAGCCGCTACTACGGAATCGCTTTTCTTACTTTCCTCTGGCTACTAAGATGTTGCAGTTTCTGCCCCGGTGTCCTCTTGGCCTGCGCCATGGATTCAAGCAGCCGTTTCGAAAGGTTGACCTATCGGGAATCTCCGGATCTTGCTTATTTTCACTCCCCGAAGCATTTCGTCGCTTGCTACGCCCCGCGTCTCTGGTGCCGAGGTAATCCACCGTAGCCTTCCCTCGTTGAAACCTCGCCATTAACGTTAAGGCTATGCCCTCCTAAGGTGCTGCTCAATCGAAGGAATCTTTCATCACGGCCTGCAATGATAATATAAATCGACTGCCCGAATTGGTGCTATCAAGTAATCAGCTATTCACGGGCTGGAATAAAGCGGAAACTCGAACCGCTGACCATCCGCCACACAAGGGTAAAAACACCGCCTCTCAGGCCTCCCCGACTATTCTAACCATAGAGGCCAACGATAGACAATAACTCCCCCCCTGAACACAGCTTACAACTTTCATCGTACTGTGCTCTCACCAAAGAACAACGTGCGTTCCAAACTCTCAA
>PYDT01001328.1:17500-18988 GCA_004837865.1 Musa balbisiana
CACTAAGCACGAAACCCGGATCTTTCAGAAAATGAATTCCTATTTGAAGAGTTGCATAACCGCTGATCAGCTCACCTAACCCTCAAGTTTGGAGCCAATTCGGATTTTCCTTGGAGGTATCGGGAAGGCATTGGAATGTAATAAATCGATTCATACAGAAGAAAAGGCTCTATGTGATTCAAACGCTGGGGTAGGATAGAGGAAGAGGAAAAAACCGAAGATTTCACATAGACTTTTCTTGTTTTTGTCGAAAATAAACTGATTTATTTCGTACCCTTCGCTCGATGAGAAAAATGGGTCAATTCTACAGGATCAACACGACCCAGTGGAACTAAGGAATATGGAAGGGAATAAAAAGAAAAGAGGGAAAGACATCGAAAATGGAAATAAAGATCAAGCAAAAAAAAATAGTAGATATTCCAAAATAGTAGAAGATCGAAGAGCCCAGATTCCAATGAACAAAGCAAACTCGAAAGGATCTTTCTGCATTCTCGAAAAATAAGGCAAGGGATTGATCGAGAAGTTCTTGTTTCTTATTATAAGATCGTGATTTTGTCCGCCTATGTGTTGGTAAACGAATAATCTTCGCCTTTTATCATAAATTGGAAGTGGTCAATGGAACATGAAAACGTGACTGAATTTGGTCTAGTTTAGACTCATCGGACGAGTGAATAATGGAGGAATCTCGAACGAAGAAAATGGATCCATTACCTTCGAAAGAATTGAACGAGGAGCCTATGAGGTTGAAATCCTCATGTACGGTTCTGTAGAGTGACAGAGGGTGACTTATATCGTCAACTTTTCCCACCCTTTCCAAGTGTGATTTTCTATGGTTATGTATGGCCGTGCCTAGGGCATTCGTTGAAGTAGATCTTCTTTTTTTATCAATAAACCCCTTCCCAAACTGTACAAGCTTCTTCCAAAGCATACGGCTTTCTAGATGTAGATGATATATCGATACAGATGGATTTATATAAATCGTATGATGAGAACCACTGATGGAATATAAGGCATCCAACTCTGTGATCCTCATGTTATTATCTTCTACTCCTAGGTCTCTCCCCGGTTCCTATCTGGCTTATGTTCTTCATTTATGCTTCAGACCGAATGATCTATTAATTACGTCGATACTTCCACATAGTACGGGGTAAACGTAGGAGACATCTCCGCTTTTATCCCCGGGGGATCTTAATTACCACTGCTTAGCTTTCAATTCGCCTCTGACCATCAATTAAATGTGAATAAACCCGTCCTCCTCTCTTTGAAACAAGGGGCGCTTCCGGGTTTTCTGTGCGTTGCTTCAAACCTTTTGTCTTCTCCATAGTACCATATCTCCTAGAGTCAATAATTTTCTATGAGAACTACGAACTCAATCACTTGCTGGCCGTACCAACAGTTTTCTGTTGAGGTCTATCCCGTAGAGTACTCAATTGGATCAGTTCGATTTCTAGGTTTCGTCGTAAACCTAATTGGTTACTTCCAATTACG
>PYDT01000535.1:0-18988 GCA_004837865.1 Musa balbisiana
TGGCTGGTTTCTTTGCACCTAGTTTTGCTGTAGCAGCCATATTTCGATTCATCCTGCTCTTCCAAGGGTTTCCATAATTGGACGTTGAACCCATTTCATATGATGGGAGTTGCCGGATTATTAGGCGCTGCTCGCTATGCGCTATTCATGGTGCTACCGTAGAAAATACTTTATTGCGCATATTGGTGACGGTGCACATACATTTCGTGCTTTTAACCCCCACTCCACGCCGAAGAGACTATTCAATTGTCACGTGCTAACCGTTTTTGGTCCCAAATCTGGGGTTGTTTTTTCCCATAAACGTTGGTTACCTTCTTTATGCTATTTGTACCCGTAACTGGTTATGGATGAGTGCTATGTGGGGTAGTCGGTCTGGCTCTGATCTAGTGCCTATACCTTCCGTGTCCAAGAAATCCGTGCCGAAAGATCCGAATTGAGCCACGTTCTACCCCTAACTATTCTCTTAACGAAGGTATTCGTGCTTGGATGGCGGCGTCAGGTAGCCTCAATGAAAACCTTATCGTCCCTGATGAGGTTCTACCACGGGAAACGCTCTTTAATGGAACTTTAGCTTTTAGCTGGTCGTGACCAAGAAACCACCGGTTTCGCTTGGTGGGCCGGGAATGCCAGACTTATAAATTTGTCCGGTAAACACTCTTGAGCTCACACGTGCATCATGCCGGATTATCGTAATTCTGTTGCCGGGGCAATGAACCTATTTGAAGTGGCTCATTTCGTACCAGAGAAACCCATGTCTGAGCAAGGATTGAAATTTTACTTCCGCACCTAGCTACTCTAGGTTGGGGGTAGGTCCGGGGGAAGTTTAGGACACCTTTCCATACTTTGTATCTGGAGTACTTCACTAATTTCCGCTGCAGGTCTTATGCTTTGGTGGTATTTACATTGCGGCTTCTGGACCCGATACTCTTGAAGAATCCTTTTCCATTCTTCGGTTTGTATGGAAAGATAGAAAGAAAATGACTACCATTTGGGTATTCACTTATTTTGTTAGGTCTAGGTGCTTTTTCTCTAGTGCTGGCTCAAGGCTGTTTATTTTGGGGGCATATATGATACCTGGGCCCCTGGGGTTGGAATGTACGAAAATACCACCTTGACCCTTAGCCCAAGTGTCATATTTGGTTATTTACTAAATCTCCTTTTGGGGAGCAGGACTGGATTGTTAGTGTGGACGATTTAGAGATATAATTTGGGGGACATGTATGGTTAGGTTCCATTTGTATACGTGGTGGAGTTGGCATATCTTAACCAACCTTTTGCATGTGCTCGCCGTGCATTGCTAGGTCTGGAAGTCTGTCTTTTCTTATATTTAGGGGGGGCGTTATCTGTCTTGGTTTCTAATGCGCTTGTGTTTTGTCTGGTTAATATCCGCTTATCCTAGTTGAGTTTTTACGGACCTACCGGGCCATAACTTCTCAAGGCTCAATCAATTACCTTTCTAGTCAGATACCAACGTCTTGGTAGCTAAGTGGGCTCCGCTCAGGACTACTGGTGTTAGGTAATATCTATGCTTCCCGCTGGATAGATTATTTTGGGAGAGAACTATGGGCTGTATTTTGGGATTCATTCGTGCTCCCTGGTTAGAAACCTCTAAGGTTCCCAATGGTTTGGACTGAGTAGGCTGAAAAAATACTACAACCTTGGCCAGAACTCCGTTCGGCAGATACTATGACTCATCTCCTTTAAGTTCCGTTAAATTCCGTGGTGGCGTAATACCGAATCATGCAGTCAATTATGTCTCTCCTAAAGTTTGGTTTTGGCGACCTCCCATTTTGTTTCTATAGTCTTCTTTTTGTTGGCATTTTGTGGACATGCGGGAAGGGCCAGTAGCAGCCCTGCAGCATCTTTTGTAAATAGACATCTCTGGTATCGTGAGTTGGAACCTGTTCTTCTTTCCATGACCCCTCTTTTATTTGAGATTTTCTTCCTTTGTCTGTCTTTTAATCTATTCTATTTTTTTCCTGTTCTGGCTCGGCATTCTAACCTAGTCGCCAGTCCCCTTTTTATGAAAGATAACGGCCAATTAATAAAGGAAACAAATTATTCAACAAGCAAAAACAATGGAGCGAGATTGATTCGAACCCGCATAGTCTTTGTTAGACTATAACCGGTTTTCAAGCCCGAGCTATCAACCATCGTTCAGCCATCGCTCCCGAGACAATTTCTATTTATGTCCTACAATTGATACTTACTTATATGAGATGAGGACGCTAACTATCCGTAAAACATCCCATATGCAAATCCAAGTTCATGAATCTATCCTGAGAATTGTTACATAGATAGATGCCTGATCCCGTATTTCTGCTTGTGAAGTAAATACTAAACTTCCCCTCGACTCCATGGCCGAATAAACTAGCGGTAAGGTAATAATTCTGAAGAATCACTTGGGAGTCATGTCAAATCCCGACATGATCATTTTATTCAATTTGGTACTAAGCGAGGGATGATGGTATAGGTTCCTTGTTGGTAGCTTGGGAGTTTACAAACATGGACTATTGCTTGCCATTAGCTTGTTTTTGCATTATTGCGACTTGCTCAGTCTTACGATTAGTGTACCCGGTGTGTATTTCTTCTTCTGATGGTTTGTCCAAGTAATAAAATATTGTATTTTTCCGGTACATCTTTGGATTGGATTAGCTTTCTGGTAGCTATCCTTAATTCGCTCATCTCGTGAACTTATTTTTTATTTCCCCGGACCAAAACTCCATTCCTGCTACCTCTACTCTAATAAATTTATAATTCGGATTGTGCGACCATCCGATTCAATCTGAGTTCCCAAAACATTATTTTCATTCGTTGTATCTGATATTTGGCCCTGTACAGATGACCAGACGCATATATGATCTATGATATTGTCCTATATGGTGGACATATGCGTGCGTATCATGCACGCAGAAACTTGCCGAGATGTCGAATGGGTAAATTTCGTCTTTGCCAAGGGAGAAGATGTGGGTTCGATTCCCGCTATCCGCCCACGGTGAAGTATGTATTATGCTAGATAAGAGATAAAATCAAAAATGGCAATTCGAACTCTAATCAACTACTAAAAAGATAGTTTTTTTTTTTAACAAACAAATGTTGCGGAGACAGGATTTGAAACCCGTGCCTCAAGGTATGATCCTTGCAGCTACCAAACCTGCCTACTCCGGCTGAAGAACCGGGACTTAGGGACGAAGAAAAGAGTGGATACGCCCCTCTAACCATATCCGTACAAATAATATCTTTTATACAGACTGAAGAGGGCCCTCTATCGTCTATATAGATCGTAAGATTCATAACAATACTAACGGATATTTTTCTCTTTACCAACTTGAATCTTATTGCGCCGTAACAAACATGCATGAAACATTTCCTCGAGTATGTGTCCGGATAGCCAAAGCCGATAGTTCGCTCTAGGTCTTCCAGTTCAAAACACGTCCGATGGAGACGTATAGGTGCTGCTATTACGTGGTGGGATTGCAATTTCCATGAGTCCCCCTTTTTCACATCACTGATGGAACTTTGCTTATTTTTTTTTTGAGGATCGAGATCAAATGATATTGTCTTTCAATTTCTGGTCAGCTTCTTCTCCCTCTGAATCAAACTTTTTCTTGCATAAAAAAAACTATCATGTTCGTTTCCTATTATTTTCATATCAGTTCGACCTAGATGTAAGCAATAAAAGAAGTGATCCTCCCTCTCCCGAACAATGAGATTTGTTGCTGATACAGTACATAAAAAAAAAATAATAAATACTAAATAAAATTTAACCAAATTTCCTGATGAGATGCAAAAGAAAGCTGCAATAAGTGAATATATAACCTACCGTGAAAATTGGGCTAATCGCCACCATCTTGCTTGCACAAGGAAAGAGCCAAGCTTACTTCTCCATCGAACAAATTAGCCAAAGGTGTGCGTCTATGACCCTGCTACCGTTTCAATCATTCCTGCCAATTCCTCGCCAAGGAAATTAAAAACATAAATCCCTTTAGCCCAAACAAATGTCCAAATAGAACATCCACGCCCATACGGATAACCTATTCATACCAAAGATTATCTCCCTTGTAAGTTTTGAAGAGTGTTTAACCATAAGAAGAATCTCTTAACCTCCCTTAATATGGAAGATCTTAAATTGTGAACCGTTCCCTGCCATAGTTGATGTTGTTTTCCAATGCCCAATACAACGTACCACCAATGGAGTTAACATCCAGAAAACTGCAATACAATGCTTCCAAGCAGAAATATCACAAGTACCTGCGCGTCCTGTCCGTCCGCAAGGAAACCATAACCGAAATTCCTTTTTATTTCTGGCATTAACTTGTAACGCACGTTCATCTAAAGCACCTTTTACTTAAATCACTGTAGTGTAATGCAAACCTAGAGCATTAGCATGATGAATCGCAAGAAGTCCCCAGGACCTGACTTGGTTAAGAAGAGTGAATTATTATTCTCATGAACAGCATTCAACCAGCCCGGTAACCATATGCTTCGACCTGCATTGACATGCTGGCCATATCGTAAGAAAGAGTACATGCGAACCCATATGAATTCTTCCCATGAGCGGGTGTATCCAGTGGGCAAATATAGGTTCAATCAATTTGTTTTTCCGAGTACCGGAAAAGCAGCATAAACATCGTTATGAACCTAAAGGCCCAAGGTATGGAACCCAATAAACAGGGGCTGGCACAAACTTAAAATGGATATAATAGCTTCTTTGGGTCCTACCATTCTTGCAAGACCATTATCCTCAGTCTGTTCTGGATTGTATCTCGATGAAGAATATGCTCCTGACAAAGGCTCCCTGTCATGATAACCCTGCATGTAGTGGTGATGGTATATAACGCCGCTTGAGTAGTAAAGTCTTGTGCTATGAATTCAATAAGCAAAGTGTAAAGCGTAATGGTTTTAGCTACTAAGGAATAATAACCCCTAAAGAGGCTAGAGCAGACCTAATTGAAAATAAGCGAATTATTGAGTGTGTCATAAGACCCTTATATTGCCCACGCCCTAATCGACCCCCTGGAGAAGATGTGTTTCTAAAAAATATCTTGATACGTGCCCAATCCCGAGTTTTTCTATACATATGCCCAGCGAGTCAGGCAAATAAATGCAATAGCTAATATGAGAGCAAATCGGTCAGCCATGAACTTTGCGTTTTGTGGATAAATCCCCGAGAAGGGTTTAGAATGGCAGTTCCGTTCCTTGGAAGTACCAAATAAATGGCGACTCGAATCAGGTTTTGGGCATAAAGATTCCACTGCCCCTAAAAAGTGTCCCAACCCTTGAAAGGATATGGTAATACATCTAAAAAATTCTTCCATCTGACGTACTGTCCCCTGGACCTGAATAGGCGACATGAACTAAATCCTGTCCAACCAAAGAACCACTCCCGAAAGTCCTGACAAATGATGATTTAGACGAGATTCGGCATTTTTTGAACCACGAAACGCTTGGTTTCCATTTTGGTTGTAAGTGTAACCAACCCTCTATTAAGGATCTAGCCACGAAGAAATAATCTAAAAGAGCTCCAGTATAAGATCTTCATTAGTGCGTCATCCGATTGTATACCACCACTGATAAACAACCGAATAGCGATATTCACTGTGACCGCGTTAGCACCTCCTCGAGAAAGGCTTTCTACAGCTGGTTGAACCAAAATAGGATCGCCAAATTGCATGGCAATAGGGTCTTACATGAAAGGGTCTTGTATCCAATGACTCAAAATTTCCTTGCCAAGCCACATGAAAGAGCTTCCGGACGTCCCACAAAAACTAATGCTATTGCCCAAGTAGAAGCAAAATGTTCTTGATAAAGACTTTCTCAGTAATCTTCCATCATGATCCCGAAGTCTATGGCGTAGCCCTACCAAACCAAAACGAGAGTAGTGGGTTCCGAGCTAAGCCTTCTAAACTCGGAATCTTAATCCATAATGCCTTTCAATGCCTCCAGCCCTTATCCTACTGCAATAATTTCCTTGCTAATAAGAATGCCCCTGGTTTTTGCAATTCCACCAGATAGTTAATTGGGTTGACTCCTACAGCACTCCTTGTACATTCTCAAGCTCTAGGGTAGTAGCAAGTCCCTTTAATTTGTTATGAGCCCAAACGAGGGATTCAATGATTTCTTGCCATTAACCACGGCCACTGAGTAGAAACATTAACTGAAAGCCAGACAAATGAGCCTCCTAAAAAAAGAGACCATTGCGATAATAGAACATAAAGACTGCATTACCTAGAGGCCTGTGCCGTAAGAATCTCGAAGCCACCCCTTAATAGTAATGGAACTCTGCGCAAAGTTCCTCCTTAATATGATACTGACCCCTTGATTCACTTAAGTACCCAACATCCGACTGCATTGTCCAACTGAAATGAAATAACTCCGGAATCGCATTGTACAATCCAGAATAGACCTAGAAGACAATCCCAGGCGATACTTGACCTGTCCCCCCCCTCTCCAGGTCCACACAAGAAACCAAACAAGATGTGCTTTATCAGATCAAACGGGACTGCGAGCAAATAGAACACTTTCAGTATTATCATACAGTCACGTGGATCGTAAATGCTGAATATATGACTAAGAATCTGCGGTTCCTAATGGAATAGGTAACAAAGCGACTTTTGCGCCTACTGCTACCTACCAACTCACCACCGTCCCCCGAAGCTGGTACTTCTGTTGCAGCCAGGACTGTTTATCCGGTGCTAAGCCCTGGGTGTTTTGTACCTTGAGCCAAAGATGGGTTGTAATTGGATATCGGTATCTGAAAACATATCTTGTGGACGCCTAAAGCGCTCATGGTCATCAGTGACATACAAAGCCAAAACTGTGAACAACCCAGAAATATACATGCCTTAAGATGTGATCTGGATTGCATCGCGTTTCTAAGACACGATCTAATAGATCGTTGTATCTAGTAGGTGATCTGTAATCTCTTACCATAAAAATTGCTGGCTGCAAGCACCCAACTCTGAGAGAACCCCATCCGATCCACATGTGATGTGTGGACAACGAAGTTGTGTACCATAGTACAATAGCTAGGTATAATGACGAGTGATAGGGAGCATGGTAATGTCATATGGTTATACTACACTATTGGTTAAAGATCCTAATAGCCAGTTAAGATATAATTGAGCATGAGCCACGCGTTGTTAGGATTTCATAGAGTCCTTTGGCCCTGGCCTTAAACTGGACCTTTATTAGCCCTAAAATGTCTTTAATATGCATGACCATGCCACCAGTTGGTTCTATACATAGACCGCGATCGGAAAGAATTGCAATAGCTAATGAATGTGTGGCAATCTCGGTCAGCCATATACCACACCTGTTTATTGGGTCCATCCTCCACGAAAAGTAAGAATTTCCGCGTATTTTGACCATTCAAGGTAAAAAGGGGGGGGTTTCTCCCTCGGCAAAACTGGGATAAGTTGAGCCAAAAGGTCCCTATTCAAGATAAATAATGAGGAATGGTATCTTTAGGATCAACTCCAGCGTCGAGAACTGTTATCGGTAAGATACATGGATTTGTGTCCGCCCAAGAAAGAGACCCAGTCCCTAGTAACCCCGCTATTGGTGATTTAAACTAGATCTCTTCCTCGTGGACCAAGTCAATTTGGGGGCGGTTTTTATAATGGAACCAACCACAAAAAGCTTACGATGCCAAGACCAATGCGCCAATGGCGGTACATAAAGTTGTAATCTCACTTAGTTATTCACCAGAGGCTCGCGCAACTCTGAAAAAAATTATCCGGAGGTTATTTGTTATTCCTCCGAAACCCACCCACAATCACCATTCAATATTCTTGAAACTACTATTGGCCAAACTACCTGGGCACTGGGTGCAATGTGATAAGGATCATTATCCATCGCTTCAATATTGAAAAACGGCGCCATGGAAGTACAGTCCACCCGGCCAAACAGATAATGTAGAGTTGACCAAATGACACTAAATACTTTTCGAGAGATCTACTCCAAATCACTGGTCTGACTATCGAAATCGTGAGCATCAGCAGTAGTTCCAGATCCAAGTGGTAGTATCAAGGGCCCTTAGCTCTTGTTCTTGATAAATGCCGGGTCTGGCCCTCCTTCCTCTGACATCACGTTTTTAATGGGATCCCTAATCTACAACAATTTTCACTTTCTGGTTCCGGCGAAACGCATAATCATAAGTCCCTCCTCTTTCCCGACAACACATACCACGAGAGACCCGCCAACAGTTTTAGTGAACCTCTGAAAGATAGCTATTTTTTTATGTGATGATTATTCCCTTTCTTTCCTATCTCCCATCCTCTTTTCATTTAGTTTTCACTAGAGCAATTATTATTATTCACTAGACAATTAAGAGCTTGAATCATCCGATGCAGTGTCGGATCTATTATGACAACATTAGGTGCCCACGACCCCTTCTCCTCTCTGGAAAAGTCCTTCCAGCATTACGAAAAAACTAGTGTTTGTGCAAACTAGTGTATTATAGCTGAATTATAAATACCCATATGAATCTACTTTCCATGGAATATCTTTTACTTACTCTAAATTAATCACAGACCCTTCTTGGATTAATAGATCCATGCCTATATCTTATCTGTGTTCGTCATTCGAAGGTACCTTTTATTAGCGTTATTGGTTTTAAGTCTAGATTGTTTCGGATCATTTATCCCTACGATACCTACAATGATTTAGAAGAAGGTATATAATAAAATTCTTGATTGGATCTTTCAAAGGGAACGATCTCTTTTATTTGATTGAGGGATCCAACAACTAATTTTTAATGAATTAAAAAGAGAGTTGTTTTTATTCTAACGCCTCGTGATCTCACCCATTATTGCTTCAATATAATTACCTGGACGAGCGCTATCGCGGTGTTTCCAATACTCAGCAGCTTGATCGAACCAAGCCTCCGCAATTTCAGAATCCACCCTGTAGAATGGCCTGTTTCCCCGTCGATAGAGTGGTTCCTTCCTAGAACCGGACGTGAGAGTTTTCCCTACCTCATACGCTCGGCAATCGTTTCTTTTTACTTGCGGCCGCCATCTTAATCTACCCTATGCTAACTGCATTAGATTTGTCATAATGTATCCCTTTTTTTTCCCAATTTTTGTTGGTTAGCCAGAGAAGTATTACATAGTGTAAAACTTCCTTTTTTTGATCAATAACAAGTTTTGTCTTTTCTCCACCTTACAGAAATGCAGCATAGATCGCCCCTATATCGATAGTAGGTTTATATATGTTAGAATTTCTGAAGTAACTATCTCGGTTTCATATAGAAATTTTTATAGAATAAGAACTTGTTGAAAAAGACTTTCCTCCTTATAAGATAAAAAAAGACTCTTACTACTTTGGGATCTGATGCTACAACCGCGCTCAATACTTTAGTGGACGACTCTATTACATAAGTTGATTCCTACACTTTTATCCGTATTATGGCATAATTAACAAAGCAGTTTCTTAAACTCTATCGCCCATAGTTTGTATTGAATCTTTACGGGTGCGTTCTCTATCAATTCAATCCTCCTTTATCCATAGAGTATATTAAGATAGGCTGTATCTATTTCTCTTCCTATTTTGGTCTCTGTGAAGTCTCGTTATTTGCTCCGCTGATAAAAATCGTGCGTTAGACGATGCCTAGAAGCCTATTTTTTTCTAGTCCTTAGCAAGTCGATTGATCTTTTCTTTTCTTCTTTCTATGTGGCAGATAGTCGCACGTATACAGATCACGGCATTTCATGAAAAGCTTGGGGTAAGAGTGGTGCGTTCTAGTGCCGTCGGAATATATTCCCAGCCTTGTCAAGCCTCCTTGCCTTGTGGGTATAAGGCCTATGGTATAGCGTAGTATAACTTTTTCGATCGTTTGGGATCATTTCTGGTCGCGTAGCTCATAGATAATTTCTGTAGCGTCGCTATAATTCCTTCGATGAGCCACTCCGTTACTCGTTCATTCTAGTCAAATAATCTCCGTTCCGAACCGTACGTGAGATTTTCATTTCATACGGCTCCCTCCCTCTTTGCAAGTACTCAAGAGAAATAATCCTTTGGAATTAAAATTTACTATTCTCATTATGACTGACAGGCTGTATTTTACAATGAATTTCTAGCGCAGCCTTCCCGCAAGAGTTTTTTTCTTAACACCAATCTCTAGTGCTAGATGGAAATGGTACTCCATCAATTTCTTTGTCCTCAACGCCCCTATTTCCAGGAATTAGTCACTTCAACGATCTTTGATTGTTTCTACGGGTACCCAAAGTACGAGAGAGGGATGTTTGTTGTTCCCAACCATTCTGGTTAGCCCCGATACCGATCAGGAAAAGGTAAGTATTGCAATTTGGGTGTTGTTTGCTTCGCTTAGTGTAGCTTTCTCCCCCATGCCGCCTATTGGGGACTAGTGGAGTGGCTTGCCCCCGCAAATACTGTGACCTATAGGTGTAACCTTTCGCCAATACTAAAATCGACATTGAAGCATCTGAGGCTGCATCATCGAGGATACACGAACATAAGGAATTTTTTCTAATCTCCAAACTTCCACCTTCACCAAGCCGGATTTATTTAAAGAATGGTTCTTTCTTCTATCCCGAACGTCCCTTTTTTCTTTCTCGTACTACGAGGGGACGACTAGACTAAAAAACAACAAAAAAAAATCAAATCGCACATCTCTGTAATAGGTAAATTCCTTTTTTTCTCCTGAATTTTCGAATTAGCGGATGAACATATATTTTCTCCATTTGAAGAGGTCGTATCATAAAATTTTGCATTTATCCGAGATCTATGCCATATTAACAATCCCTGTCTCATTCGATAATTCTTTTCATTACCCCAGGGGTAGAATGATCTCGCAAACTAAATAAGGAATTGTACAGTACAAAGAACATAAAAACAGACTCATTCTACAAAAGATTTGTACCTTTTGTGTCAAATTGTCCTTTTTGTTTGGCTTGGACAAGAAGATTGAAATATTGGAGGATTTCATCCAATTTCGGGGTAGTATACCCATGAACGGAACTATTACTATTTCATCTAAGTTGATCACAAAGGACTTTATTTTTTGGGATTCTGATACTCGAAAGTTTTGATTTGGTTATATCCCAAGAGTCAAAGAATGAAATAAGCTTAAAAAAAATAGAGTAGAGTATGTAAGCATCCATTTTGTTTTGTGTTTGCATACATGGTACGCCCAGCCATACATTGAATAGAAAAATCCTGGACGTTCCTAATTTGTACTAGATCTAGGGGGTAGCTGATGAAGAAGTTGTTGTTGAGAACATGAAATTTTATTTGCAAAGGAATTATTCCTATGGAACCCATTCCATCAGTCGTACCTACTGGAATAATCTGACAGCTCGCATTTCCACCCATCGTTTTCTATCAATAAATAAGATTATTATAAGATGGCTGCGTGGTTCAGGCGTTAGCATGGCTGCTATGTAGCTTTTTTTTACCGAGGGTTCGATCCCTCTCTTTCCGTTCTCTTAATTCACCAACGTTACTGAAACACAATATTATCAATCAAATAACAATGATACATCACTCCCAACAAGAGGACTGACCTTTTTTGATAAAAGTCTCTATTCCTAATACATTACTGTGGTACGTCAATACAATACGTAAAAAGGAAAGAGCAAAAAATCTTACTGCTGATCCATTTGTATCGAATGAGAACAATGCGATCAAGGCCGTCTATCTATTATTTTATTTGCGGCGAAAAGAGACAAACATTCTCTGAACTTTCTTTGTTATTTTCGTTAGTTCAGTCTGCCGGGAATCTATTCTACGACTACCACTCATTTAGTTTTCAAATCGTCCACTTACTATCTATTATTGATTTACTACTCCTTTATATTGGAATGAGTCAAAGTCACATGTTTTTGGCAATTCCTTCCTCGGGCGGGACACCAAGCATCATAATTTTGATCAGATCTTTCGGATCTTTGTTTATCCTTCGTAGTAATAATATCTCTGGGTTTCAACGAGGAACTTGGTATAATCCACTATACGACCATTAACTAACATATTCCCAAGATGTTAACTAATGCCTTGCTCCAGGAATGGGCGAAGCCATACCCTTCTGGAAAAGGAGTTTATCCAAACGCATCTCAATAAATGTAGTAAAACCCGGACCTTTTGACCCTTTGGCTTTTCCAGCGATATGCACCTATCTAAGTAATTGTCGCCTGTCGACCATATGAAACCACTTCTGTTTTCTTCTAGACGAATACGATACTGCGGATCTTTTCCCAGAACGCAATTGTGTTTAAAGATCACTTCCGGATCTCTGTCTTTTACATTTAGTCCTGGTAAGCCCCAGGACGGCGTATTTTTTTGAAACGAGGTCCTCGTTAACGATAACATAAAGACTCCTTTTTTATTTTATTGATTTTATTGAATTCAATTTTTTCAGAATAAAAATGAAAACTGAACTAGAAATTAAGACGAACTAAGGATAAACAAGCAAGCTAAATTTACTGTCGAAATACTACAAAGTAGAATAAATAAATTGTATCAATATCCGGATTTTTTGTATATAAGGAAGTTGCACTCCGTTTATGATTTGTTCTGTAGAGAGAGATCTAATTGTTCCAATACCTTTTTGGTCATATGGTTTGCAAGTTACCACTGACATAACATATGGGAAAGAGGAGAGGATACATCACGGAAAAATCGATAGAACAAAGCCGGCTATCGGAGTCGAACCTTACCATCGCATTACAAATTCTATGCTCTCACCCTCTGATCTAAGCGGCTCAATCAACATAACAACATAGTATATAGAATTGAAGAACTACGGAGTTTAGCTTTAGCTGATCTTATCATTAGCTTCTTCGGTTTAATCTTAACTTGACTATAACTCTATAACTATATAGTATATTTCATATATTATATAGTATACTTATAGACTTCTAAACTATAGACTATCCCTAAACTATATACTATAACTAAACTATATCCTATAACTAACTATAATAGAAATTCTGATATTCTTCTGCCTATCTACTATATCTAACTATAATATACAACTGAGTATTTTTTATGAATTATATTATATTAATTTAATTTATTTAATTTTATTATAATTTACTTTATATAATATAATATAATGAATATACAATTGGTTAAATTGGATGTTGATTAGAACAAATCTAATTATTCTTAACTAATTATTTTTTAAAGCAGTATAGAAAATTATAATAGGACGTATTATCGGACATCATATCATATTCATATGAAGTTAATTTAATTATGTTCATTATGCTATAGCGAATCGGTCTAAGATAAAAAAAAAATAAGGATAAGATACAATCTAAATGAAAATGAGACATTCCTCTGGTTTGATTCGGAAAAGGAGGAGTAGACAAAAAAACGAAGAATGACTATCGGACCGTTTCCACTATTCCAAATCGCACTGTAAAAATGACGGAGGAGAACTATCATGTTTTGGATAATTCTATCCCATATTGAATGCGGATACATCATGAAGAATCATTTTCTGTTGAACACAGTTCATTCAATATAATAACTGATGGAGGATAGCCAGCAAAAATCAAACAGCAGCATACACTTTTTCAATATAGAAATCCTACTAACGAATTCACGGGTCCAAACAACAAAAGAAATGAAAGATAGTTTGAATTCCAACTAGATCTTGTATCAAAGGTGATATGGCGAAATCGGTACGCACGGACTTGATTGGATGAGGCCTTAGTATGAACCTGCTAAGTGGTAACTTCCAATCAGAGAAACCCTGGAAGTAAAAATGTCAATCTGAGCCAATCCTTATTTTTAGACACAAAGGTTTATCAAACTAAATTTAAAAGATAGGTTGCAGAGACTCAATGGGCAAGCTTTTCTAACGAATGTAGTTGACTATTTTGGTGTACCTGGAATCCGTCTATCAAATTACCGACAAGATGGACTCCTCGCGAACCTAAAGTCTGTATACATACTGCCCGAAAACGGATTAATCATGACCCGATCTCTTATATTATATTATATATATTATAATATGCACATTATATAGGAAAAATTCAGAGTTATTAGACTCCAGTTCAATGGAAGTTGAAGGCAGAATCGAATCTCAATATGAAATCATTCCTTCAGATTTTGATAGATCTTTTGAAAACTTATTAACGTACGAGAATAAAGAGAGAGTCCCACTACATGTCAATACCGACAACAATGAAATTTATAGTAAGGAACATCCGTCGACTTTAAAATCGTGAGGTTTCAAGTCCCTCTATCCCTAAAATAAAAAGCCTATTTTACTTCCAAGTATTTATCCTCTTCTTTTTTTTTCATGCCAGTGGGTTCAGTTCACACAAAAATTCACTATCTTTCTCCTTCACTCTACTCTTCACAAACGGATCCGAACTAAAATCCTTGGCTCTTATCCCAATTGGATAGAACCTGTCACAAATGAACATATATGGACAAGAATCCTATTATTGCATCAATTCACAGTCCATATCATTATTCCTTACCCTACTTTGTCAAATTTTTTACTACTTTTTATCCCTTTAATAACATAAGACAACAAGTACTTCCACAGGATATGCACGGGAAGGTCGGATAGCTCAGTTGGTAGAGCAGAGTACTGAAAACCTCGTGTCCACCAGTTCAAATCGGTTCCTGACACTAAGACTGTATCGATAGATAGGCATACAATTAATCGCGTAGATCGGGCGTTAAATAGTCTATAGCCTATACGTATTTACTCATCTAGATGTTCATTTTACTCATCTCAGATGTATATATATTATATACATCCTTTTGGGGGTATTGTAAAATATCTGTCTGGATGGTTTTGGTAAACGAACAAAGTGAATTATGCTCCCGTCTCTTTTTTCTTCTGTGTTTCTTCATACTGTGCTTTCTCTCATTCAAAAAGAAGATTAATCTTCATCCTAGTCACATAAAATAACTATAAACAAAAAACTTAAAAGTCGATAGGAGTTAAAAGAATAGCAATGACAGATGCACTTCAGACACGTACAAATAAATCCAATCCCTTTTCTTTCTTCTTCATTTCATATTTTTTGACATGTAGGCCATTTTCTTCACTCTTGCTTACGTTTTTTCCGGGTCCATCTACATCTCAGTAAGTTATGGGGCCGGTACAAAGGTCATAGTGCAAACTCTTTTGATTCATCCCATGGTTTCCGCTCATACGCAATTGATATGATCCTATTCCAAATTTTTGGATCTAATGAAGTTTTTTTTGTTATCCATATACGAATTAATCCGGTTACTTTCTTCATCTCGAAGGAACGTAAAAATATCCTCACTGAAAGAAATCTGGAATCGTGTCATAAGTCGTATAAGTAAACATAGTTTTTTCTTACATTTAATAGATCAGCTGTATTTCCTAGCAATTGGGGGGTAAATATAGTCCCACGTAGGGGCCAACCGATCAACTTTCCGGCTCAAAATACTTTTAAGGCGTGATGATTATCATACGAGATTCCCAACATATCATAGATTCGCGTTCATTGAAATCAGCACTTCTCCAAATCCATAAACAGACGGGATTCTAGGATTATTCCTTTGGCAAATACTTTTATTCATACCTCTTCTGGTTAGAAGCTATGCCCTACTTCTTCTCGTAAGATTATACACCACTGGCTAAAAATCCGCCTGGTGCTACCTCATAGGCCCACTGGAGCGTAAATAATTTAACCATTCATATGAACATGACAGCAATGGAATCCCAATCCTCGGTTTTTATTTGAAAGTTTCTATTCCTGTCAATCAAGCCAAAGATCTATGCACTAAATCATGTTTGACTAACCATCAGATAACGGATCTGCTGCATCTTCTTGATCTCGTCCCACATTTGTATTTGTACTGATATTTCATTTAACAAGAAATTTTTTAAAGATTGACCCTTTCTTCGTATTCTGCCAAAGAACCTTACCTTGTCCTTATTCACTAATTCTGGGGAGATACTGAACTTTGGATTTGAAAAATGTTTTCAGAAGGTATCATCGCAGCTAATGGTGATTGATAGAGCATTTCTTGATCATAATTTTCCATATGAGTACTTGCGTCGAACACAAACTTGATGGTGTAAAACATCGATTTTCCTGTTTGAGACACAGTCTATCTTCTTCAAAAGATTTCTCGATATATGTTCTTACGAAGTTTCGTGTATAATAGCCTCTAAACCGCCTCTGTTTAGGTGGCGCCCGGCAAATAGACATCGACAGGAATTAGCTTCTCGACTCCACGAACAGACTATAAGAATCAGTACGGACATCCTCCTGTATAGTAAAGCTCCCATAGCATGACATATTTTTGGTTTTCATGCTTTGCTCATTAATCTTACTAAAGAAGGACCGTTTCATTGTTACTGTGCCGCTGTTAAAATTAGTCTGCTTGTCTAGGACTCGATCTTGTACCAATCCATACGACACGTCGAATCGCGAGCCTACATATTAAAGCAAAACAAATTCAATGAAACCACAACTGGTACCGTATAGAAGCGGCCATACACTGGAAAGTCTTGACCAATTCGAAAGATCTTCATGTAGTTGAAAATAACTGATTGGTGAATTGTTTTGTCAACAAGGGAAACTCATCAAATTCTAATGTCTCAATGTAATCTTTTTCCTTCAGTTTTTATTTTGATTGTCTGAATATTCAGTTACCGACCATTCCAATTCTCCTTTTCGCCATTCATAAACTGACCAACAATTGGGATAAGGCACAAAAATTAACGCTTCGATAAATCAGATACCCAATACATCCGAAACTCATTGCCCATGCTAAGAGACCGTTTAACATCAAAAACAACAAAAACTAGAGCCAACATGTACTACGGATTCGAATTGTAACCAAGCATCCCCAATGGGTTTCTATACCCGATTCATAACTAAGATGCTTCTCTGGTCCTTCACTAACCGGGCTCAACCTCCGGAAATTACAAATGCCAGATGGATATGACCGCTTATATTGTTAGAAATGCCCAGAAAATATCATATTCTTGAAGCAGAAACATTAAATTACTCTATTAAGTGGAATATCTGAATTATTCGATTCCGAATCGAATTGTCAATCCCATAACTTCTTACTTATTCGAAACAAGAATTGTTTTGTCAAATCAAACTGCATATTTTAAGTTGTTTGCTGTGGGGCAGTTTTTTTTACGATTTCATCTAATGAATCCCACTTACATTTTTGGATTTCCGATTCTATTTAGATATGTGTAGACCTAGGATGCTCTTACAACAAAACAAACTCTCTTCACCCGTTTGTCTTGGTTTCTCTATCCTCTAGAAAAAGGTAATAACATACTAAAATATCCTATGCCTAAACTATTTCTATGCCTATAACTATATAAACATCATACCCTAAATATGTAAGTACATATCCTATTCCTAAATACTATGAATACTATATTCATTAGAATACTATGTTGATTATATATATCCATAATGAGATAATAATAATTTTCATTTCCCTTTTTAAAACGTAAATTTTTCAATAGTCATATTGGGTAAAATGTCTAGGGATTTCTATCATATCTATTTTTATTCCGAAGTATTCCTTTTCATTAAAATCTGGGTATAGGATCTTGCTTCTTCTATTGATTTGATAACGAATATGAATAATAATCTAATGCATCGAATGATTTTTTTAATCTTTGTCTTGTCCTAATTTCTTTCTATTTTTCTTAATTGATTCATCCGTTGAATTGAGAGTTTACATATAACAACGTATATCTTTCTATACAAAAATTGGAACTTGGACCTGTACTATCCCCACCTCCTCAGAAAAAATAAGAAGATGGTTATTTCATTAGATTTAGAATGAAAGATTCATTTCTATTTCGGACCAATCTCTAGTACTAAACAAAAAAAAAAAAGAAATTAAAAAAACCCCGAAAAAAAAAATTTGGAATGACAAAATCTTGTTTGTTTTGTTTACGGCAATAACGCTTATAACTTAATAATAAATGGTGCAAGGGGGGGGGACCAGCATGGGTTAGATTTTCGCTACAAGAAAAAGGTTTTACCGCAACCTATCACTATACAATTAAACATAGCAAAGAGTGGAGTAGTCTAAATCGAACGAATCTAAATGATTTTCATAACAGTTTCACCAAACCGGTAAAAAGGCAAGCTTGTCCAAACACTTCCACATGAAACCTGCCACGGGCTCACCAAACCCATCAAAGCAAGGGAGAAGAAAAGAAAGAAAGGAGCATGTTTCTTGATCTTTGACCTCCCCGAAGGGATGGTCGGCTCATCTCCAGGGCAGTTAGTATGGAGTATGAGGTATAATGACAGCACACGCCGACATGGGCAACTGCCCAATCGGGGTTTGCCTAGTGTGACTCGGTCGAGCTCTCTCGAGTTCCAGCCTCCGCCTCCGCGCTCCGCGGCATATCTCGAGACAAAGCGTGAACACTTTTATCTATCCAAACCACGATTCAGAGTCGCTGCGCCAAAAGGCGCTCAGGAATCACCACGAGGAAGGGCTTCGGAGATCGTCGGGAACAGAGGCGGTGCCAGGAGATCCCACGAGAGGTGAGCTATAAGAAGACGGGAATCGGAAGTTAGAGCGAAGACCGGAGGTTTCTCTCCTGTCGCTCGAGTCTTGCGTCGGAAGGTTGAATTTTATAAAAAGCGGGCGGATAGGGAAGACGTTCATGTCACGGGGACATAGGAGAGGTGAGATAGGTAAACTTGCGGGGTGCTATTTTTTTATTCCTGGGTTTTTGTCTTGGGGGGACAATTAAAAAAAATTCGATATCCTTATAAGTGGCATGAGGTGATTCTAGTGTTATGATACTTTTTTTAACATTGAAATTATAATCCATAATCTTCATCTGACGGAAGATCAACTTCATTCGGGTAATTGGTGATTTGAAAATATTTTTCTATGGTATAAAGTATCTTAACCTATCCTTTATTTTATATTATTGACAAACCTATACATTTTAATCTAATAAATTATTAAATTAGTATGAACTCAAATCTATGCAGGATCACGATCTGTTATTTTAATAAGG